>JAAAWM010010220.1:0-35948 GCA_036873465.1 Thinopyrum obtusiflorum
GTGGGGGCTAGCTATTACTAGTAGATAAGTCTTTGTAGAGATTCCACTACATATGGAACAAAATGAATGAATCTACACTTAAAATGCATCTATATACATCCGCATGTGGTTCACGGTGAAATCTCTACAAAGACTTATATTTAGGAATGGGGGAGACGGCGTACTAAGCAAGCTTCTCCTCGTTCTGCGAGTTGATGGGACACATCAAAAGTACTCCAGTGTATAGAGCCTTGCCTCTAAGGTAGGCCCCACATGGTTTGCCTCTTTTAGACCTCAAGTTAGAAGGTGCAATGGGACCAAGGTGCATGCGTGTGTGCGCGCGCGCGTGTGTGTGTGTGTGTTTAACAGCATGTGTGTGTTAGAGAGAGCGACAGATCGACCTACTCCTACAGAGAGATGTTGTGTAGTGTATGATTTTAGCCGCGAGAGTCGGTGCATCCTCTCGTTTCCGGGCGTGTCCGGTAGGGACATGCGGACAGCTGCCACGCCCGCTCCTGACTAGCCTAGCCCACCCAAAGCCCCTCCATCGCCCGGGCGTGCTTCCCGCCCGAAATGGTCAGTGCCACTCCAAAGAATCGGTGCCGCATTCATGCCCGGGCAGAGCGGACGCGACCTCTCACTGGCACAAGAGTGATGGTTACTGCTGGGTCTATGTGATTTGATGGCTTATTGGTCTTTATTACTGAGGTGGTAGGACTGCTGGATGTCCCACGCTATCGGCAAAAGGAGGTACTACTACTAGATTACAATTTTCTCCATTCTTACAGCAGAGGCGTGCAAGAGCAGTGAAAACACGCAGGCTCAGTGATTACATGGCCCACCTCACACTATCACCGTGCGACACCTAACTCTTTACATGGTACTCCCTCCGTTCCTAAATATTACTAGATGAGTCCCCGCGCGTTGCCGCGGAACAACGGTATATCTCTCTGCGCAAAATTATCGATTTCATAGAACTAAAAAAACTCTATAACCGCATGACAAATGTGGTAGCCAAACTAAATAAACTCCCATCATCATTTAGATCATCCCACGTAAGGAAAAAAGATCAGCCAACTCCTACTGCATAATGGGATTATATTTTTCTTTTTGACATGTTAATGGGACTTAAAAGCTCATTTACATGCATGCTACCGGTGCATGCTTGCATGCAGACATGTTGATGTGATTTAAAACCCACTCACATGCATGTGCCACGATATTTTTGCATGCTTGCATGTGACTTAGTACGGAGCCTCTCAATGTCTAGATCAGACGGCTATTATGGTCTGATTTACTTCATCTAACGGCTACATCAATTTTGATGATGTGGCTCAAGGAGGGGGGGGGGGGGGGGGGGGGGGGGGGGGGGGGGGGGGGGGGGGGGGGGGGGGGGGGGGGGGGGGGGGGGGGGGGGGGGGGGGGGGGGGGGGGGGGGGGGGGGGGGGGGGGGGGGGGGGGGGGGGGGGGGGGGGGGGGGGGGGGGGGGGGGGGGGGGGGGGGGGGGGGGGGGGGGGGGGGGGGGGGGGGGGGGGGGGGGGGGGGGGGGGGGGGGGGGGGGGGGGGGGGGGGGGGGGGGGGGGGGGGGGGGGGGGGGGGGGGGGGGGGGGGGGGGGGGGGGGGGGGGGGGGGGGGGGGGGGGGGGGGGGGGGGGGGGGGGGGGGGGGGGGGGGGGGGGGGGGGGGGGGGGGGGGGGGGGGGGGGGGGGGGGGGGGGGGGGGGGGGGGGGGGGGGGGGGGGGGGGGGGGGGGGGGGGGGGGGGGGGGGGGGGGGGGGGGGGGGGGGGGGGGGGGGGGGGGGGGGGGGGGGGGGGGGGGGGGGGGGGGGGGGGGGGGGGGGGGGGGGGGGGGGGGGGGGGGGGGGGGGGGGGGGGGGGGGGGGGGGGGGGGGGGGGGGGGGGGGGGGGGGGGGGGGGGGGGGGGGGGGGGGGGGGGGGGGGGGGGGGGGGGGGGGGGGGGGGGGGGGGGGGGGGGGGGGGGGGGGGGGGGGGGGGGGGGGGGGGGGGGGGGGGGGGGGGGGGGGGGGGGGGGGGGGGGGGGGGGGGGGGGGGGGGGGGGGGGGGGGGGGGGGGGGGGGGGGGGGGGGGGGGGGGGGGGGGGGGGGGGGGGGGGGGGGGGGGGGGGGGGGGGGGGGGGGGGGGGGGGGGGGGGGGGGGGGGGGGGGGGGGGGGGGGGGGGGGGGGGGGGGGGGGGGGGGGGGGGGGGGGGGGGGGGGGGGGGGGGGGGGGGGGGGGGGGGGGGGGGGGGGGGGGGGGGGGGGGGGGGGGGGGGGGGGGGGGGGGGGGGGGGGGGGGGGGGGGGGGGGGGGGGGGGGGGGGGGGGGGGGGGGGGGGGGGGGGGGGGGGGGGGGGGGGGGGGGGGGGGGGGGGGGGGGGGGGGGGGGGGGGGGGGGGGGGGGGGGGGGGGGGGGGGGGGGGGGGGGGGGGGGGGGGGGGGGGGGGGGGGGGGGGGGGGGGATCAAAATTGATGTAGCCGTTAGATGAAGTAAATCAGTCCATAATAGCCGTCTCATCTAGACGTTGAGAGGCTCCGCACTAAGCCACATGCAAGCATGCAGAAATACTGTGGCACATGCATGTGAGTGGGTTTTAAATCACATCAACATGTCTGCATGCAAGCATGCACCGGTAGCATGCATGTAAGTGAGCTTTTAAGTCCCATTAACATGTCAAAAAGAAAAATATAATCCCATTATGCAGTAGGAGTTGGCTGATCTTTTTTCCTTACGTGGGATGATCTAAATGATGATGGGAGTTTATTTAGTTTGGCTACCACATTTGTCATGCGGTTATAGAGTTTTTTTTTAGTTATATGAAATCGATAATTTTGCGCAGAGAGATATACCGCTGTTCCGCGGCAACGCGCGGGGACTCATCTAGTAATATTTAGGAACGGAGGGAGTACTATGTAAAGAGTTAGGTGTCGCACGGTGATAGTGTGAGGTGGGCCATGTAATCACCGAGCCTGCGTGTTTTCACTGCTCTTGCACGCCTCCACTGTAAGAATGGAGAAAATTGTTATCTAGTAGTAGTACCTCCTTTCGCCGAAAGCGTGGGACATCTAGCAGTCCTACCACCTCAGTAATAAAGACCAATGAGCCGTCAAATCACATAGACCCACCAGTAAGTTGGACGGACGAAGCAACCATCACTCTTGCGCCAGTGAGAGGTCACGTCCGCTCTGCCCAGGCATGAATGCAGCACCGATTCTTTGGAGCGGCGCTGACTGTTTCGGGCGGGAAGCGTGCGCGGGCGATGGAGGGGCTTTGGGTGGGCCAGGCTGGTCAGGAGCGGGCGTGGCAGCTGTCCGCATGTCCCTACCGGACATGCCCGAAAACGAGAGGATGCACCGACTCTCGCGGCTAAAATCGTAGACTACCTTTGTAGAGATTTCACCATGAACCACATGCGGATGTATATAGATGCATTTCAAGTGTAGATTCATTCATTTTGTTCCGTATGTAGTGGAATCTCTACAAAGACTTATCTACTAATAATAGCTAGCCCCCACTACTAGGAATTCTCTATCCTCTCCTTGAGCCACATCGGGGGGGGGGGGGGGGGGGGGGGGGGGGGGGGGGGGGGGGGGGGGGGGGGGGGGGGGGGGGGGGGGGGGGGGGGGGGGGGGGGGGGGGGGGGGGGGGGGGGGGGGGGGGGGGGGGGGGGGGGGGGGGGGGGGGGGGGGGGGGGGGGGGGGGGGGGGGGGGGGGGGGGGGGGGGGGGGGGGGGGGGGGGGGGGGGGGGGGGGGGGGGGGGGGGGGGGGGGGGGGGGGGGGGGGGGGGGGGGGGGGGGGGGGGGGGGGGGGGGGGGGGGGGGGGGGGGGGGGGGGGGGGGGGGGGGGGGGGGGGGGGGGGGGGGGGGGGGGGGGGGGGGGGGGGGGGGGGGGGGGGGGGGGGGGGGGGGGGGGGGGGGGGGGGGGGGGGGGGGGGGGGGGGGGGGGGGGGGGGGGGGGGGGGGGGGGGGGGGGGGGGGGGGGGGGGGGGGGGGGGGGGGGGGGGGGGGGGGGGGGGGGGGGGGGGGGGGGGGGGGGGGGGGGGGGGGGGGGGGGGGGGGGGGGGGGGGGGGGGGGGGGGGGGGGGGGGGGGGGGGGGGGGGGGGGGGGGGGGGGGGGGGGGGGGGGGGGGGGGGGGGGGGGGGGGGGGGGGGGGGGGGGGGGGGGGGGGGGGGGGGGGGGGGGGGGGGGGGGGGGGGGGGGGGGGGGGGGGGGGGGGGGGGGGGGGGGGGGGGGGGGGGGGGGGGGGGGGGGGGGGGGGGGGGGGGGGGGGGGGGGGGGGGGGGGGGGGGGGGGGGGGGGGGGGGGGGGGGGGGGGGGGGGGGGGGGGGGGGGGGGGGGGGGGGGGGGGGGGGGGGGGGGGGGGGGGGGGGGGGGGGGGGGGGGGGGGGGGGGGGGGGGGGGGGGGGGGGGGGGGGGGGGGGGGGGGGGGGGGGGGGGGGGGGGGGGGGGGGGGGGGGGGGGGGGGGGGGGGGGGGGGGGGGGGGGGGGGGGGGGGGGGGGGGGGGGGGGGGGGGGGGGGGGGGGGGGGGGGGGGGGGGGGGGGGGGGGGGGGGGGGGGGGGGGGGGGGGGGGGGGGGGGGGGGGGGGGGGGGGGGGGGGGGGGGGGGGGGGGGGGGGGGGGGGGGGGGGGGGGGGGGGGGGGGGGGGGGGGGGGGGGGGGGGGGGGGGGGGGGGGGGGGGGGGGGGGGGGGGGGGGGGGGGGGGGGGGGGGGGGGGGGGGGGGGGGGGGGGGGGGGGGGGGGGGGGGGGGGGGGGGGGGGGGGGGGGGGGGGGGGGGGGGGGGGGGGGGGGGGGGGGGGGGGGGGGGGGGGGGGGGGGGGGGGGGGGGGGGGGGGGGGGGGGGGGGGGGGGGGGGGGGGGGGGGGGGGGGGGGGGGGGGGGGGGGGGGGGGGGGGGGGGGGGGGGGGGGGGGGGGGGGGGGGGGGGGGGGGGGGGGGGGGGGGGGGGGGGGGGGGGGGGGGGGGGGGGGGGGGGGGGGGGGGGGGGGGGGGGGGGGGGGGGGGGGGGGGGGGGGGGGGGGGGGGGGGGGGGGGGGGGGGGGGGGGGGGGGGGGGGGGGGGGGGGGGGGGGGGGGGGGGGGGGGGGGGGGGGGGGGGGGGGGGGGGGGGGGGGGGGGGGGGGGGGGGGGGGGGGGGGGGGGGGGGGGGGGGGGGGGGGGGGGGGGGGGGGGGGGGGGGGGGGGGGGGGGGGGGGGGGGGGGGGGGGGGGGGGGGGGGGGGGGGGGGGGGGGGGGGGGGGGGGGGGGGGGGGGGGGGGGGGGGGGGGGGGGGGGGGGGGGGGGGGGGGGGGGGGGGGGGGGGGGGGGGGGGGGGGGGGGGGGGGGGGGGGGGGGGGGGGGGGGGGGGGGGGGGGGGGGGGGGGGGGGGGGGGGGGGGGGGGGGGGGGGGGGGGGGGGGGGGGGGGGGGGGGGGGGGGGGGGGGGGGGGGGGGGGGGGGGGGGGGGGGGGGGGGGGGGGGGGGGGGGGGGGGGGGGGGGGGGGGGGGGGGGGGGGGGGGGGGGGGGGGGGGGGGGGGGGGGGGGGGGGGGGGGGGGGGGGGGGGGGGGGGGGGGGGGGGGGGGGGGGGGGGGGGGGGGGGGGGGGGGGGGGGGGGGGGGGGGGGGGGGGGGGGGGGGGGGGGGGGGGGGGGGGGGGGGGGGGGGGGGGGGGGGGGGGGGGGGGGGGGGGGGGGGGGGGGGGGGGGGGGGGGGGGCTAGCATTTAGTTGTCCTCTTGTCTTTGCACAACAGGATCATCCTCCTCTGAGGAAGAATATGGAGTACGTGAAGTGACTAGTTTCGATTATGCTAGGATGAAGAAGCCCTGTCTATCTTCTCATCAAAAGGAGCAGTTGAAGGATGGTTACATTACCCCCCACAAGACCAAACTAACTTCAGCTCAGAAGGACTGACAAATCTCCATTTTTTTGCTGTGATGCGCGAGTACAATGTTGTTCTAGGATTCTTTCCGGTGAGTTCCATTTTTCTAAAAGTATGCTCTACATGGACCATGTAGGTGCCTGTTTAAACTGTCAATTCATAGTACAATTTGCTTTATACTAATCACTTTTTTTGTATTTGTGCAAACAGGGGTGCTCATTTCAATGGGAACTGCACAAAATGTTCATGAATACATCGAATCATTCATTTCCACCACAAGAAAGGAGGTGCCGATAAGTTCAAGGCGTTGCAACATATAAGGGAGAAATCATACAAGCTACGCGCGAATTTGGTTGATTTTGGTGGAACTGCACAAAAAGAACAGCTGGTTTATTTAGCACGAGGTGCCATGTCAATGTCCGAACTGATGGCAAACCCTGCCCATTCCACAATCGTAGGCATTTGATATTTTGGAATGGGACAACCTTGTCAAATTTTGCTCATTGATTTTAGCAAGAAGACATGCGTTTGACATTTTTGAATGGGACGCCCTTTGCTGTCAGCAGCGTCGATCCATTTTTTCTTTATTCTTTAGTTGTGAAGTAAATATTGGCTCTGACATGTGAATCGCTGAGATGCATAATCATCGATTGTTTTGAATGTTCTCTATGAATTGCCAGGCCTGTGTGTTTGATTGCAATGTACAGGAACGCTAAAAAGCTGCTCAAACTCTTTGTACTCCTTCTGTTCCTTTTGCCTTCGCACATTGTGAAAGTGCATACTTTTTTCTATAAGATTGGTCAAAGTAGAGATACTTTGACTGCAGACAAAACTTGTATGCAGACTAGAAAGGACCGGAGGGAGTACATGTGAAACTGCTGCAAACGAGGTGATCACCCTGGGAATAATGCTAGTACGTATTGTTTTGCATGTTCATCCAACCAATGATACAAGAATTCGAACTAATCGAAATAAATTCATTCATACACGGTCGGATTTCATATAAACATGCCGGATTTCATTACATTTCATACATTCTTCAACTAAAAAGGGGTGCGCTGGAGGTATAATTAATTAACCGAAGCTACCCACCTGTGTCCGGCTGAGCCGAACAGAAGCTTCAGTGACTTAATTGCAGGTGCAGTTGCGTAACTGACATGTGGCCCAAATGCCTGTTGGGCCCACGTGTTAGTCAGCCAACTGCACCAGCAGTTAAGTAGAAGCAGCGTCCTTCTCCAACATAGCTCTCCGACTCCACGTCGCCGCCAAGAAGCTAACCGGCCGTCAGTGGTCAACCCGCCTAGCTTGGCTTCAACCGGAGGGTAGCAGCGGTGGCCTTACTTGGACTCGAGCGGCGGCGACCTACCGTGTTCTACTCTTCCTCGTTTTCTGTGTGGCGCAGCCTCGTTGGCAGTGTTGGAAATATGCCCTAGAGGCAATAATAAATTAGTTATTATTATATTTCCTTGTTCATGATAATCGTTTATTATCCATGCTAGAATTGTATTGATAGGAAACTCAGATACATGTGTGGATACATACCCCCCCCCCCCCCCCCCCCCCCCCCCCCCCCCCCCCCCCCCCCCCCCCCCCCCCCCCCCCCCCCCCCCCCCCCCCCCCCCCCCCCCCCCCCCCCCCCCCCCCCCCCCCCCCCCCCCCCCCCCCCCCCCCCCCCCCCCCCCCCCCCCCCCCCCCCCCCCCCCCCCCCCCCCCCCCCCCCCCCCCCCCCCCCCCCCCCCCCCCCCCCCCCCCCCCCCCCCCCCCCCCCCCCCCCCCCCCCCCCCCCCCCCCCCCCCCCCCCCCCCCCAGGGCGGCAAGAGTGGAACAAAGCACCAGGCAAAAGGCCGAGCCTTCCACCCTTTACAAAGTATATAGATGCATTAATTAAAAATAAGATATATTGTGATATCCCAACCTATCCATGTTCCAACATGGAACAACCTACAACTAGCAACGCTATAAGAGGGGCTGAGCAAAAGCGGTAACTTAGCCAAACAACGGTTTGGTAGGAAGGTGGGCTAGAGGGTTGACATGGCAATATGGGAGGCATGATATAACAAGTGGTAGGTAGCATGACATAGCGATACAACGAACCACTAGCAAGCAAAGATAGAAGTGATTTCGAGGGTATGGTCATCTTGCCTGCAATGTTCTCAAAGTTGTCGAAAGCTTGCTCCTCGTTAGCATACTCATCAGGTTCCTCGTTCACATAATCGTCTCCCGGCTCTACCCAAAGAAACAATACAAGCAACGGAACAACCATCAATCACGGTGCAATGCACAAGCAACATGACGCAATAGATGGCATGATATGCAAGATATGATATGCAATGCATATGCGTGCTCCGGAAGGGAAAGAATGATCAAGGCATCTACTTGGCAAACCAAGTATGGCACTGGAAAGATGATGTGATTTCGGTCGAAATCGATATAAGGATCCCCGGAAACGGATGCACGGTTTGCAAATGACAAGCAATACAAAGATGATGCAAATATGCGATTAACAACATGATAGCGCATAGAATGCAACAAGAAACTAAGCTACTGCACTCCAACATAGCAAAAAAGCACATGGCACTAATTCACAAGAGATGCTCGACAAAACATGAACACTGAGCTATGGCTAAATCACACTAGAACAGGTTCAAACAAGCATGGCAAAAGTGCAAAAGATATCAGTTTCACGGACTTAGACAAAATACTAGCATGTCAAAAACAACGTCAGGAAGCAATGTTTAGAGCAAGCAAACGACATCCTACAAGAAAATATCATGACAAACAAAGGCATGGCATGCTAGTACTAAACACACTTAACAAAACTCCCTTACTGATCATTAGCCAAAAAAGCACAGAAAATATGATTACACCCATGCAAACATAGCAAGTTTTATAAAAAGATTCAGACTGGAATTTCAGGACATGGCAGAAACAAATTCATGATAGCAACTTTGCAACCTCATGTCACTCACCACAAAGCATTACATGACAACACAAGCATACAAACAGTAATAAGACATGTTCAAGATTCTAATAATGGCAAGAGTAAGCTCATAGGTTACATGGATCACTAACAACACCCATGAAAAAGTTGAATAACATGTTAACAATCTGCCAGGAATAATATTTGACAAAGGTAGCCCCCCCCCCCCCCCCCCCCCCCCCCCCCCCCCCCCCCCCCCCCCCCCCCCCCCCCCCCCCCCCCCCCCCCCCCCCCCCCCCCCCCCCCCCCCCCCCCCCCCCCCCCCCCCCCCCCCCCCCCCCCCCCCCCCCCCCCCCCCCCCCCCCCCCCCCCCCCCCCCCCCCCCCCCCCCCCCCCCCCCCCCCCCCCCCCCCCCCCCCCCCCCCCCCCCCCCCCCCCCCCCCCCCCCCCCCCCCCCCCCCCCCCCCCCCCCCCCCCCCCCCCCCCCCCCCCCCCCCCCCCCCCCCCCCCCCCCCCCCCCCCCCCCCCCCCCCCCCCCCCCCCCCCCCCCCCCCCCCCCCCCCCCCCCCCCCCCCCCCCCCCCCCCCCCCCCCCCCCCCCCCCCCCCCCCCCCCCCCCCCCCCCCCCCCCCCCCCCCCCCCCCCCCCCCCCCCCCCCCCCCCCCCCCCCCCCCCCCCCCCCCCCCCCCCCCCCCCCCCCCCCCCCCCCCCCCCCCCCCCCCCCCCCCCCCCCCCCCCCCCCCCCCCCCCCCCCCCCCCCCCCCCCCCCCCCCCCCCCCCCCCCCCCCCCCCCCCCCCCCCCCCCCCCCCCCCCCCCCCCCCCCCCCCCCCCCCCCCCCCCCCCCCCCCCCCCCCCCCCCCCCCCCCCCCCCCCCCCCCCCCCCCCCCCCCCCCCCCCCCCCCCCCCCCCCCCCCCCCCCCCCCCCCCCCCCCCCCCCCCCCCCCCCCCCCCCCCCCCCCCCCCCCCCCCCCCCCCCCCCCCCCCCCCCCCCCCCCCCCCCCCCCCCCCCCCCCCCCCCCCCCCCCCCCCCCCCCCCCCCCCCCCCCCCCCCCCCCCCCCCCCCCCCCCCCCCCCCCCCCCCCCCCCCCCCCCCCCCCCCCCCCCCCCCCCCCCCCCCCCCCCCCCCCCCCCCCCCCCCCCCCCCCCCCCCCCCCCCCCCCCCCCCCCCCCCCCCCCCCCCCCCCCCCCCCCCCCCCCCCCCCCCCCCCCCCCCCCCCCCCCCCCCCCCCCCCCCCCCCCCCCCCCCCCCCCCCCCCCCCCCCCCCCCCCCCCCCCCCCCCCCCCCCCCCCCCCCCCCCCCCCCCCCCCCACATAGTCAAAAGGACTTTGCAAATTATGTCGTAGCTTACACTTTAGTTCTACTGTTTTAGATATGTTCCTAGAGAAAATTTAGTTGAAAGTTGATAGTAGCAATTATGCGAACTGGGTCCGTAAACTGAGGATTGTCCTCATTGCTGCGCAGAAGGATTATGTCCTTAATGCACCGCTCAGTGAGCTGAACCTCGAGCGTCGGTTATGGATGTTGCGAACATCTGACATACACGTTTTGATGACTACATGATAGTTCAGTGCGTAATGCTAAACGGTTTAGAGTTGAGGCACCGAAGACGTTTTGAAACGTCGCGGAACATATGAGATGTTTTGAGGGCTGAAATTGGAATTTCAGGCTCGTGCCCACGTCAAGAGGTATGAGACCTCTGACGAGTTTCTTAGCCTATAGACTAAGGGAGAAAAGCTCAATCGTTGAGCTTGTACTCAGATTGTCTGGGTACGACAATCACTTGAATCGAGTGGGAGTTATCTTCCAGATGAGATAGTGATGGTTCTCCAAAGTCACTGCCACCAAGCTACTAGAGCTTCGTGATGAACTATAACATATCAGGGATAGATATGATCCTTGAGCTATTCGCGACACCGCGAAAGTAGAAATCAAAAGGGAGCATCAATTGTTGATGGTTAGTAAAACCACTAGTTTCAAGAAAGGCAAAGGCAAGAAAGGGATACTTCATGAAACGGCAAATCAGTTGCTGCTCTAGTGAAGAAACCCAAAGTTGAACCCAAGCCCGAGACTAAGTGCTTCTGTAATAAGGGGAACGGTCACTGAAGCGGAACCACCCTAGATACTTGGTAGATAAGAAGGCAGGCAAGGTCGACAGAAGTATATTGGATATACATTATATTAGCGTGTACTCTACTGGTACTCCTAGTAGCACCATGGTAATAGATACCGGTTCGGTTGCTAAGTGTTAGTAACTCGAAATAAAAGGCTACGGAATAAACGGAGACTAGCTAAAGGCGAGGTGACGATGTGTGTTGGAAGTATTTCCAAGGTTGATAAGATCACCATCGCACGCTCCCTCTACCTTCGGGATTAGTGTTGAACCTAGATAAATGTTATCAGGTGTCTACATTGAGCATGAATATGATTAGATCATGTTCATTGCAATACGGTTGTTCATTTAAGTTAGAGAATAATGGTTATTCTGTTTACATGAATAATACCTTTATGGTCATGCACCCAATGGTTCATTGAATCTCGATCGTAGTGATACACATGTTCATGCCAAAAGATATAAGATAGTAATAATAGTACCACATACTTGTGGCACTGCAATTTGAGTCATAATGGTATAAAACGCATGAAGAAGCTCCATGTTGATGGATCTTTGGACTCACTTGATTTTGAATCACTTGAGACATGCGAACCATGCCTGTTGGTATATATGCATGAAGAAACTCCATACAGATGGATCATTTGGGCTCACTTGGGGGGGGGGGGGGGGGGGGGGGGGGGGGGGGGGTGAATCACTTGAGACATGCGAACCATGCCTATTGGTATATATGCATGAAGAAACTCCATACAGATGGATCGTTTGGGCTCACTTGATTTTGAATCACTTGAGACATGCAAATCATACCGCATGGGCAAGATGACTAAAAGGCCTCGTTTTCAGTAAGATGGAACTAGAAAGCAACTTGTTGGAAGTAATACATTTTGATGTGTGCAATCCAATGAGTGCTGAGGCGTGTAGTGGATATCGTTATGTTCTTACTTCACAGATGATTTGAGTAGATGTTGAGTATATTTACTTGATGAATCACGAGTCTGAATTATTGAAAGGTTCAAGTAATTTCAGGGTGAAGTTGAATGATCGTCGTGACAAGAGGATAAAATATCTATGATATGATCATAGAGATGAATATCTGAATTACGAGTTTGGCACAGAATTAAGACATTGTGGAAATTGTTTCACAACTAATACAGCCTGGAACACCATAGTAACTGCACCCTATTGGATATGATGCATACTATGATGTCTCTTATCGAATTACCACGATAGTTTATGGGTTAGGCATTAGAGACAACCGCATTCACTTTAAATAGGGCACCACGTAACTCCGATGAGATGACACCGTATGAACTATGGTTTAGAGAAACCTAAGCTGTCATTTGTTAAAAGGTTTGGGGCTGCGAAGCTTATGTGAAAAAGTTTCAGGCTGATAAGCTCGAACCCAAAGCGGATAAATGCATCTTCATAGGACACCCAAAACAGTTGGGTATACCTCCTGTCTCAGATCCGAAAGCAATAAGGGATTGTTTCTGGAATCGGGTCCTTTCTCGAGAAAAAATTTCTCTCGAAAGAATTGAGTGGGAGGATGGTGGAGACTTGATGAGGTTATTGGGGGGGGGGGGGGGGGGGGGGGGGGGGGGGGGGGGGGGGGGGGGGGGGGGGGGGGGGGGGGGGGGGGGGGGGGGGGGGGGGGGGGGGGGGGGGGGGGGGGGGGGGGGGGGGGGGGGGGGGGGGGGGGGGGGGGGGGGGGGGGGGGGGGGGGGGGGGGGGGGGGGGGGGGGGGGGGGGGGGGGGGGGGGGGGGGGGGGGGGGGGGGGGGGGGGGGGGGGGGGGGGGGGGGGGGGGGGGGGGGGGGGGGGGGGGGGGGGGGGGGGGGGGGGGGGGGGGGGGGGGGGGGGGGGGGGGGGGGGGGGGGGGGGGGGGGGGGGGGGGGGGGGGGGGGGGGGGGGGGGGGGGGGGGGGGGGGGGGGGGGGGGGGGGGGGGGGGGGGGGGGGGGGGGGGGGGGGGGGGGGGGGGGGGGGGGGGGGGGGGGGGGGGGGGGGGGGGGGGGGGGGGGGGGGGGGGGGGGGGGGGGGGGGGGGGGGGGGGGGGGGGGGGGGGGGGGGGGGGGGGGGGGGGGGGGGGGGGGGGGGAGAAAGCTACCAGGAAGCCACGAGGTAGGGGGCGCGCCCTCCACCCTCGTGGGGCCCACGTTGCTCCACCGACGTACTCCTTCCTCCTATATATACCTACGTATCCCCAAACTACCAGAAACGGAGCCAAAAACCTAATTCCACCGCCGCAACCTTCTATACCCGTGAGATCCCATCTTGGGGCCTGTTCCGGAGCTCCGCCGGAGGGGGCATCGATCACGGAGGGATTCTACATCAACACCATACCCTCTCCGATGAAGTGTGAGTAGTTTACCTCAGACCTTCGGGTCCATAGTTATTAGCTAGATGGCTTCCTCTCTCTTTTTGGATCTAACTATGGTTTAGAGAAACCTAAGTTGTCGTTTCTTAAAAGTTTGGGGCTGCGATGCTTATGTGAAAAAGTTTCAGGCTGATAAGCTCGAACCCAAAGCGGATAAATGCATCTTCATAGAATACCCAAAACAGTTGGGTATACCTCCTATTTCAGATCTGGAAGCAAAAGCGATTGTTTCTAGAAACGGGTCCTTTCTCGAGGAAAAGTTTCTCTCGAAAGAATTGAGTGGGAGGATGGTGGAGACTTGATGAGGTCATTGAACCGTCACTTCAACTAATGTGTAGCAGGGCACAGGAAGTTGTTCCTGTGGCACCTACACCAATTGAAGTGGAAGCTTATGATAGTGATCATGAAAATTCAGATCAAGTCACTACCAAACCTCATAGGACGACAAGGATGCGTACTACTTCAGAGTGGTACGTAATCCTGTCTTGGAAGTCATGTTGCTAGACAACAATGAACCTACGAGCTATGGAGAAGCGATGGTGGGCCCGGATTCCGACGAATGGCTTGAGGCCATAAAATCCGAGAGGATCCATGTATGAAAACAAAGTATAGACTTTGAAAGAACTACTTGATGGTCGTAAGGCTGTTGGGTACAGATGGATTTTAAAGGGAAGACAGACAATGATGGTAAGTGTCACCATTAAAAAAGGTCGACTTGTCGTTAAGATGTTTTCCGGCAAGTTCAAGGAGTTGACTGCGATGAGACTTTCTCACTCGTAGCCATGCTAAGAGTCTGTTAGAATTATATTAGCAGTTACTGCATTATTTATGAAATCTTGCAGATAGGATGTCAAAACATTGTTTCCTCGACGATTTTCTTGAGGAAAGGTTGTATGTGATACAACCAGCAGGTTTTGTCAATCCTGAAAGATGCTAACAAGTATGCAAAGCTCCAGCAATCCTTCTAAGGGTTGGAGTAAGCATCTCGGAGTTGGAATGAACGCTTTGATGAGATGATCAAAGATTTTGGGTTTATACAAAGTTCATGAGAAACTTGTATTTCCAAAGAAGTGAGTGGGAGCACTATAGAATTTTTGATGAGTATATGTTGTTAACATATTGTTGATCAGAAATGATGTAGAATTTCTGGAAAGCATCCAGGCTTATTTGAAAAGTGTTTTTAATGGAAAACCTGGATTAAGCTACTTGAACATTGGGGGGGGGGGGGGGGGGGGGGGGGGGGGGGGGGGGGGGGGGGGGGGGGGGGGGGGGGGGGGGGGGGGGGGGGGGGGGGGGGGGGGGGGGGGGGGGGGGGGGGGGGGGGGGGGGGGGGGGGGGGGGGGGGGGGGGGGGGGGGGGGGGGGGGGGGGGGGGGGGGGGGGGGGGGGGGGGGGGGGGGGGGGGGGGGGGGGGGGGGGGGGGGGGGGGGGGGGGGGGGGGGGGGGGGGGGGGGGGGGGGGGGGGGGGGGGGGGGGGGGGGGGGGGGGGGGGGGGGGGGGGGGGGGGGGGGGGGGGGGGGGGGGGGGGGGGGGGGGGGGGGGGGGGGGGGGGGGGGGGGGGGGGGGGGGGGGGGGGGGGGGGGGGGGGGGGGGGGGGGGGGGGGGGGGGGGGGGGGGGGGGGGGGGGGGGGGGGGGGGGGGGGGGGGGGGGGGGGGGGGGGGGGGGGGGGGGGGGGGGGGGGGGGGGGGGGGGGGGGGGGGGGGGGGGGGGGGGGGGGGGGGGGGGGGGGGGGGGGGGGGGGGGGGGGGGGGGGGGGGGGGGGGGGGGGGGGGGGGGGGGGGGGGGGGGGGGGGGGGGGGGGGGGGGGGGGGGGGGGGGGGGGGGGGGGGGGGGGGGGGGGGGGGGGGGGGGGGGGGGGGGGGGGGGGGGGGGGGGGGGGGGGGGGGGGGGGGGGGGGGGGGGGGGGGGGGGGGGGGGGGGGGGGGGGGGGGGGGGGGGGGGGGGGGGGGGGGGGGGGGGGGGGGGGGGGGGGGGGGGGGGGGGGGGGGGGGGGGGGGGGGGGGGGGGGGGGGGGGGGGGGGGGGGGGGGGGGGGGGGGGGGGGGGGGGGGGGGGGGGGGGGGGGGGGGGGGGGGGGGGGGGGGGGGGGGGGGGGGGGGGGGGGGGGGGGGGGGGGGGGGGGGGGGGGGGGGGGGGGGGGGGGGGGGGGGGGGGGGGGGGGGGGGGGGGGGGGGGGGGGGGGGGGGGGGGGGGGGGGGGGGGGGGGGGGGGGGGGGGGGGGGGGGGGGGGGGGGGGGGGGGGGGGGGGGGGGGGGGGGGGGGGGGGGGGGGGGGGGGGGGGGGGGGGGGGGGGGGGGGGGGGGGGGGGGGGGGGGGGGGGGGGGGGGGGGGGGGGGGGGGGGGGGGGGGGGGGGGGGGGGGGGGGGGGGGGGGGGGGGGGGGGGGGGGGGGGGGGGGGGGGGGGGGGGGGGGGGGGGGGGGGGGGGGGGGGGGGGGGGGGGGGGGGGGGGGGGGGGGGGGGGGGGGGGGGGGGGGGGGGGGGGGGGGGGGGGGGGGGGGGGGGGGGGGGGGGGGGGGGGGGGGGGGGGGGGGGGGGGGGGGGGGGGGGGGGGGGGGGGGGGGGGGGGGGGGGGGGGGGGGGGGGGGGGGGGGGGGGGGGGGGGGGGGGGGGGGGGGGGGGGGGGGGGGGGGGGGGGGGGGGGGGGGGGGGGGGGGGGGGGGGGGGGGGGGGGGGGGGGGGGGGGGGGGGGGGGGGGGGGGGGGGGGGGGGGGGGGGGGGGGGGGGGGGGGGGGGGGGGGGGGGGGGGGGGGGGGGGGGGGGGGGGGGGGGGGGGGGGGGGGGGGGGGGGGGGGGGGGGGGGGGGGGGGGGGGGGGGGGGGGGGGGGGGGGGGGGGGGGGGGGGGGGGGGGGGGGGGGGGGGGGGGGGGGGGGGGGGGGGGGGGGGGGGGGGGGGGGGGGGGGGGGGGGGGGGGGGGGGGGGGGGGGGGGGGGGGGGGGGGGGGGGGGGGGGGGGGGGGGGGGGGGGGGGGGGGGGGGGGGGGGGGGGGGGGGGGGGGGGGGGGGGGGGGGGGGGGGGGGGGGGGGGGGGGGGGGGGGGGGGGGGGGGGGGGGGGGGGGGGGGGGGGGGGGGGGGGGGGGGGGGGGGGGGGGGGGGGGGGGGGGGGGGGGGGGGGGGGGGGGGGGGGGGGGGGGGGGGGGGGGGGGGGGGGGGGGGGGGGGGGGGGGGGGGGGGGGGGGGGGGGGGGGGGGGGGGGGGGGGGGGGGGGGGGGGGGGGGGGGGGGGGGGGGGGGGGGGGGGGGGGGGGGGGGGGGGGGGGGGGGGGGGGGGGGGGGGGGGGGGGGGGGGGGGGGGGGGGGGGGGGGGGGGGGGGGGGGGGGGGGGGGGGGGGGGGGGGGGGGGGGGGGGGGGGGGGGGGGGGGGGGGGGGGGGGGGGGGGGGGGGGGGGGGGGGGGGGGGGGGGGGGGGGGGGGGGGGGGGGGGGGGGGGGGGGGGGGGGGGGGGGGGGGGGGGGGGGGGGGGGGGGGGGGGGGGGGGGGGGGGGGGGGGGGGGGGGGGGGGGGGGGGGGGGGGGGGGGGGGGGGGGGGGGGGGGGGGGGGGGGGGGGGGGGGGGGGGGGGGGGGGGGGGGGGGGGGGGGGGGGGGGGGGGGGGGGGGGGGGGGGGGGGGGGGGGGGGGGGGGGGGGGGGGGGGGGGGGGGGGGGGGGGGGGGGGGGGGGGGGGGGGGGGGGGGGGGGGGGGGGGGGGGGGGGGGGGGGGGGGGGGGGGGGGGGGGGGGGGGGGGGGGGGGGGGGGGGGGGGGGGGGGGGGGGGGGGGGGGGGGGGGGGGGGGGGGGGGGGGGGGGGGGGGGGGGGGGGGGGGGGGGGGGGGGGGGGGGGGGGGGGGGGGGGGGGGGGGGGGGGGGGGGGGGGGGGGGGGGGGGGGGGGGGGGGGGGGGGGGGGGGGGGGGGGGGGGGGGGGGGGGGGGGGGGGGGGGGGGGGGGGGGGGGGGGGGGGGGGGGGGGGGGGGGGGGGGGGGGGGGGGGGGGGGGGGGGGGGGGGGGGGGGGGGGGGGGGGGGGGGGGGGGGGGGGGGGGGGGGGGGGGGGGGGGGGGGGGGGGGGGGGGGGGGGGGGGGGGGGGGGGGGGGGGGGGGGGGGGGGGGGGGGGGGGGGGGGGGAACTTCCCCCATACGCTCCAAAACTTTGTATGGTCCTACAAAACGTGGCGCTAACTTTCCCTTAACTCCAAAGCGCTTTACTCCTCGAAGTGGTGATACTCGAAGATAAACTCTGTCTCCGACTTCGTAAACTGTCTCCTTGCGTTTAGAATCCGCATAACTCTTCTGCCTGGACTGGGCTACCTTGAGCCTATCGCGAATCAACTTTACTTTCTGTTCAGACTCCTTAATCAAATCTGGTCCAAACAACTGACGATCTCCAACTTCGTCCCATAACAACGGTGTTCTACACCTCCGGGGGGGGGGGGGGGGGGGGGGGGGGGGGGGGGGGGGGGGGGGGGGGGGGGGGGGGGGGGGCAAATTGTCGTCCCAACTAGATCCATAATCTAGCGCACAAGCTCTCAGCATGTCCTCCAAAATCTGATTGACTCTCTCGGTCTGTCCGTCTGTCTGTGGATGAAAGGCTGTACTGAACTCTAGCCTGGTACCCAAAGTCTCGTGCAACTGATTCCAAAACTTTGAAGTAAACTGGGTTCCTCTATCTGATACGGGGGGGGGGGGGGGGGGGGGGGGGGGGGGGGGGGGGGGGGGGGGGGGGGGGGGGGGGGGGGGGGGGGGGGGGGGGGGGGGGGGGGGGGGGGGGGGGGGGGGGGGGGGGGGGGGGGGGGGGGGGGGGGGGGGGGGGGGGGGGGGGGGGGGGGGGGGGGGGGGGGGGGGGGGGGGGGGGGGGGGGGGGGGGGGGGGGGGGGGGGGGGGGGGGGGGGGGGGGGGGGGGGGGGGGGGGGGGGGGGGGGGGGGGGGGGGGGGGGGGGGGGGGGGGGGGGGGGGGGGGGGGGGGGGGGGGGGGGGGGGGGGGGGGGGGGGGGGGGGGGGGGGGGGGGGGGGGGGGGGGGGGGGGGGGGGGGGGGGGGGGGGGGGGGGGGGGGGGGGGGGGGGGGGGGGGGGGGGGGGGGGGGGGGGGGGGGGGGGGGGGGGGTCCTTCAAATCCAAATACATCTTGGTATTTCCTGGGTGAATCGAATACGGCGAGTCATGAGCCTCCTGCAGAATCAACTTCCTGATCTCCGGGTCATTAGGCACATAAACGCGGTCCTCAAACCATAAGGTATCGTGCTCGTCCTCACGAAATCCCTTGGCTTTTCCTTTGCTCATCCTTTCCTTTATTCCGGCAATCTCCTTGTCTGTCTTCTGAGCTTCTCTGATCTTATCCATCAGAGTAGACTGTATCTCCAATGCTGCAACATAGCCTCTCGGAACTATTTCCAAACATAGCTCGCGAAGATCCTCGGCTAATTCCTTCGGTAACTCTCCGGTCATGAGTGTGTTGACATGGCTCTTGCGGCTCAACGCATCTGCTACTACGTTAGCCTTTCCGGGGTGATAATGCAATCTCATATCATAATCCTTTATGAGCTCCAACCATCTCCTTTGCCTGAGATTCAACTCCTTCTGCGTGAAGATGTATTTCAAACTCTTGTGATCCGTGTACACCTCACAGTGGTTTCCGATGAGAAAATGTCTCCATGTCTTCAACGCATGTACTACGGCTGCTAACTCCAAATCATGCGTAGCGTAATTCATCTCATGGGGTTTAAGCTGTCGTGAAGCATATGAAACAACTCTTCCTTCCTGCATAAGCACTGCTCCAAGTCCTCGACGAGAAGCGTCGCAGTATACTTCATAATCCTTGCGCTGATCTGGCAGAATCAACACTGGTGATGTAACCAAACGTTTCTTCAACTCTTGGAAACTAGCTTCACATTCCTCAGTCCAGTTGAACTTGGTGTCCTTCTTCAACAGCTCCGTCATGGGCTTAGCAATCCTCGAGAAATTCTCAATGAATCTCCGGTAGTATCCTGCAAGTCCAAGAAAACTCCGGATCTCTCCAACTGATGTGGGTGATTCCCAGTTTGTCACAGTGTCAACTTTGGTGGGGTCTACTGCTATTCCTTCTCCGGATATAACATGTCCGAGGAATCCAACTTCCTTCAACCAAAACTAACATTTGCTGAACTTGGCGGGGGGGGGGGGGGGGGGGGGGGGGGGGGGGGGGGGGGGGGGGGGGGGGGGGGGGGGGGGGGGGGGGGGGGGGGGGGGGGGGGGGGGGGGGGGGGGGGGGGGGGGGGGGGGGGGGGGGGGGGGGGGGGGGGGGGGGGGGGGGGGGGGGGGGGGGGGGGGGGGGGGGGGGGGGGGGGGGGGGGGGGGGGGGGGGGGGGGGGGGGGGGGGGGGGGGGGGGGGGGGGGGGGGGGGGGGGGGGGGGGGGGGGGGGGGGGGGGGGGGGGGGGGGGGGGGGGGGGGGGGGGGGGGGGGGGGGGGGGGGGGGGGGGGGGGGGGGGGGGGGGGGGGGGGGGGGGGGGGGGGGGGGGGGGGGGGGGGGGGGGGGGGGGGGGGGGGGGGGGGGGGGGGGGGGGGGGGGGGGGGGGGGGGGGGGGGGGGGGGGGGGGGGGGGGGGGGGGGGGGGGGGGGGGGGGGGGGGGGGGGGGGGGGGGGGGGGGGGGGGGGGGGGGGGGGGGGGGGGGGGGGGGGGGGGGGGGGGGGGGGGGGGGGGGGGGGGGGGGGGGGGGGGGGGGGGGGGGGGGGGGGGGGGGGGGGGGGGGGGGGGGGGGGGGGGGGGGGGGGGGGGGGGGGGGGGGGGGGGGGGGGGGGGGGGGGGGGGGGGGGGGGGGGGGGGGGGGGGGGGGGGGGGGGGGGGGGGGGGGGGGGGGGGGGGGGGGGGGGGGGGGGGGGGGGGGGGGGGGGGGGGGGGGGGGGGGGGGGGGGGGGGGGGGGGGGGGGGGGGGGGGGGGGGGGGGGGGGGGGGGGGGGGGGGGGGGGGGGGGGGGGGGGGGGGGGGGGGGGGGGGGGGGGGGGGGGGGGGGGGGGGGGGGGGGGGGGGGGGGGGGGGGCATGCCTAGACACATACTTGATCCTTTTTCCCTCTGGGGTGGTGAGTAGGATTGACTTACTAGAACAATTGATATTTCCTCCATACACAGATAGCCAATCCATGCTAGTATCACATGTGACTCCAAAATTATTAGGTCTAAGGGCAAAACATGCCTACCTATGGTCAATGGCATCTGAAAACATCCAGTGCTTGCCATATACTTCGCTCCAAGTGAGCTTACTAACATAGGTGTCTTAAGTACGTTGGTGGGCAACTTATACTTATCCACAAATCCCCTTGATATATATGAATGTGATGCACCAGTATCAAAAATAACTATTATAGTAAATGACTTAATCAAAAACTTACCTATAACTGCATCTGGCTGTTCTTCAACCTCCTCCACGTTAACGTGGTTCACTTGTCCTCTTGTGAAGGGTTGGGATTCTTCCCAGAGTTTCCATTTCCATTGCCATTCTTTAACTCTGAGCAGTCATTGGCATAGTGTACAGTCTTCCCGCACTTGTAACAGGTGACATGACTCAGGTCCTTCTTAGCGGGTGTTGCTAGATTGGAACGGTTCTGTCCGTTGCTTCCTCCATTCCCATTCCCATTCCCATTATTAGGGCCACTGTGGTTATGCGAACTCCCTCCATTATGAGTATGGCCTCCATGGTTATGAGTGTGCCCTCCCGAGTTCGGGGTAAAACCAGGCTTCTGCTGAGCTCCAGAATTGTACTTCCCTTGTCCATACTTCCTTTTGTGGCTCTCTATCTGCTGTTGTTTGCTTTCAATCATAAGGGCCCTATCTACCAACTCTTGGTAGTTAGTGAATGTTGCCACCATAAACTACATACTCATCTCATCATTCATCCCTTCCATAAGCTTCTCCTGCTTCGCAGCATCTGTGGCCACATCATCTGGGGCATAGCGAGCTAACTTACTAAACTCATCCATGTACTGGGGGGGGGGGGGGGGGGGGGGGGGGGGGGGGGGGGGGGGGGGGGGGGGGGGGGGGGGGGGGGGGGGGGGGGGGGGGGGGGGGGGGGGGGGGGGGGGGGGGGGGGGGGGGGGGGGGGGGGGGGGGGGGGGGGGGGGGGGGGGGGGGGGGGGGGGGGGGGGGGGGGGGGGGGGGGGGGGGGGGGGGGGGGGGGGGGGGGGGGGGGGGGGGGGGGGGGGGGGGGGGGGGGGGGGGGGGGGGGGGGGGGGGGGGGGGGGGGGGGGGGGGGGGGGGGGGGGGGGGGGGGGGGGGGGGGGGGGGGGGGGGGGGGGGGGGGGGGGGGGGGGGGGGGGGGGGGGGGGGGGGGGGGGGGGGGGGGGGGGGGGGGGGGGGGGGGGGGGGGGGGGGGGGGGGGGGGGGGGGGGGGGGGGGGGGGGGGGGGGGGGGGGGGGGGGGGGGGGGGGGGGGGGGGGGGGGGGGGGGGGGGGGGGGGGGGGGGGGGGGGGGGGGGGGGGGGGGGGGGGGGGGGGGGGGGGGGGGGGGGGGGGGGGGGGGGGGGGGGGGGGGGGGGGGGGGGGGGGGGGGGGGGGGGGGGGGGGGGGGGGGGGGGGGGGGGGGGGGGGGGGGGGGGGGGGGGGGGGGGGGGGGGGGGGGGGGGGGGGGGGGGGGGGGGGGGGGGGGGGGGGGGGGGGGGGGGGGGGGGGGGGGGGGGGGGGGGGGGGGGGGGGGGGGGGGGGGGGGGGGGGGGGGGGGGGGGGGGGGGGGGGGGGGGGGGGGGGGGGGGGGGGGGGGGGGGGGGGGGGGGGGGGGGGGGGGGGGGGGGGGGGGGGGGGGGGGGGGGGGGGGGGGGGGGGGGGGGGGGGGGGGGGGGGGGGGGGGGGGGGGGGGGGGGGGAGAGAAAACACTACCCATATGCACATGAGACAAACACAATCAATATCACTCAAATCAATTCAAACAAGGCATACAATCGATCTAACTATCGTCACAAAGTGCTCGGACTATACTATATACATGGGGGAATACTACTACTGATTATGGTGGTCTACTAGAAATTTTGATCGGTCGAAGACTCCATGATATCTGCTCCAGCTTCATCAACAAAGTCATCTTCACTGGGGTCCGAGTCGGTGTCGTCGATGATGATGTAGTTATCCGGGCAAGCGCAATCATCGTCTTCTCCTCCTGGTGCTGGGTCTCCCATGAATACTCCGATCTTCTTTATCAGGTCGTCATTCTTCTCCAACAACGTGGCGATCTCCTCCTCATATCCATCGCGCGTAGACTTGAGTTCTTCCTCCAACTCCGTGATCTTGGTCAATGCCTTCTTCAGATCTATCATGCCTGTGCACATTTGGTTCTCCTGGCGACGAATGTGTTGGTTTAACTCCTGGATGAAAGCTGCAATTGATCTATCCTTCTTGGTACTGATCATCTCCCATTGCTCATCTCGGCGCCCACAAATCTGGTAAATGGTATCCTTAAGCTCCTTGTGGTAAACTTCTCCAATGCGTCCCATGGTGATGTGGGCTGCCATGCTCTTTCCTAGACTCCAGGTTGGTGCATCAAAGGAAAACTCTATGGGCTCGGTGACGGGCATGAACGTCCTTCCTGGAACTTGAACTTGAATCATCCAACGCTCCTCTTCTGGTAGTGTGGCGTTGTAGGTTCCGGTGAAGCTTGGTATTCCGATGTTCAGGTATCTAGTGACTTCCTTCAAGTGGCGTCCAAAGGGTGTATCTTCATCTGGTTGCATGAACTTGTTCCTGGCATCCGCCATCCTAAAAGAGTGGAAAATGGAGAGGAGTCAGAAATGAGAAGAGAATAGTGATCTAGGGTTTAAGCTTAGTGGTCGTGTCCTACAGTCAGCGTGTGCTCTGATACCATCTTGTAGCGACCAGACCTCAGGGGGGGGGGGGGGGGGGGGGGGGGGGGGGGGGGGGGGGGGGGGGGGGGGGGGGGGGGGGGGGGGGGGGGGGGGGGGGGGGGGGGGGGGGGGGGGGGGGGGGGGGGGGGGGGGGGGGGGGGGGGGGGGGGGGGGGGGGGGGGGGGGGGGGGGGGGGGGGGGGGGGGGGGGGGGGGGGGGGGGGGGGGGGGGGGGGGGGGGGGGGGGGGGGGGGGGGGGGGGGGGGGGGGGGGGGGGTAGACACCCTCTCAATCCCAATTAAGCATCATCATTAAAACCCAACAAAATTAATTAAAGTCACATGATGAGATTCACATGATAATCCAAGTACTAGATACTCAAGTTGTCCATAACCGGGGACACGGCTAATCATGATTAGTTTATACACTCTGCAGAGGTTTGCGCACTTTTCCCCACAAGACTCGATCTCCTCCGTTGGGATTCTCGCACTACGTGGTGTTTGAGAAACGGATGACCGAGACATAGTCTTTCAGAAGCGCTAGCACCTTACGATCGGGTAGACAGTTACACCTACTTTCCCCTACATCTGCTAGTCTACCACTGTAAGAGTTCACACGACTTAATCAACTATGCTAGAGCCCATAGTAGCTTGTGGTTGCACACGGAAGTTTCTAGCATGAATAATCTCATGATCCCTTTGAGCCTGGGTGGCGGTCCATAAAGAAAAACAGGCAATCGCTGGAATACCCAGGTGCCTCAATCCACCCAGATGTGTGTTAAAGTTGCCACCTTAAGTAAACCATTAAATAACAATCTCACATCTGTCATGGATACACTCACCCAATCCACGTCTACTAGCATAGCATGGCATAAGCAAACGCAGAAGTAACTCCCAAGGGTTTGATAATAAAACAGGTAATAGGTACTACCTCATCTACTTCCCAAGACCCACATATTAATCAGATCCTACTCATGCAATTGTTTGTGGATTGATCTAATGCAATAAAACTGGGTAGTAAAAGGGTATGATCAAAGTGTTACTTGCCTTGCTGATGATCCGTGAAACCTAGAGATTCGAAGTAGCAAGCGGCGCACTCCGAGTACTCTATCGCAAACAAACAAGCATACAATAAGCACTCATCTAATGCACAGGTAAAACTCAAATAAGAGATCTAACCAGAAAGTTCAACTTAAGAACTCCGGTTTGCAAAAAGAAACAAATCGAACGAAACAACGAAAGTCAAACGGCGAAAGAAACAAGCTTCGTTTACTAATCTGGACCTAAGTCAAATTTTACAGAAGCAAAAACTTGTTTGAGTTGGTTAAACGGAAAGAGGGTTTCGAGACGAAACTCAAGGCACTTGAATCGCCTGATTCCGATAAACGAGCGAAAAGTTATACTAAAACGAAAATCGGATCAGAAATCGTGATCAGAAATAATCGCGGAAAATCCGAGAAAAAGAAAAAAAACTGACGAACAGATTAACGAACGAACGTTCGTTAACTGAAACTAAACGGTGAACGCGTCCGTTAAAACAAACGAACGAGCGAACGCTCGCTGGGGGGGGGGGGGGGGGGGGGGGGGGGGGGGGGGGGGGGGGGGGGGGGGGGGGGGGGGGGGGGGGGGGGGGGGGGGGGGGGGGGGGGGGGGGGGGGGGGGGGGGGGGGGGGGGGGGGGGGGGGGGGGGGGGGGGGGGGGGGGGGGGGGGGGGGGGGGGGGGGGGGGGGGGGGGGGGGGGGGGGGGGGGGGGGGGGGGGGGGGGGGGGGGGGGGGGGGGGGGGGGGGGGGGGGGGGGGGGGGGGGGGGGGGGGGGGGGGGGGGGGGGGGGGGGGGGGGGGGGGGGGGGGGGGGGGGGGGGGGGGGGGGGGGGGGGGGGGGGGGGGGGGGGGGGGGGGGGGGGGGGGGGGGGGGGGGGGGGGGGGGGGGGGGGGGGGGGGGGGGGGGGGGGGGGGGGGGGGGGGGGGGGGGGGGGGGGGGGGGGGGGGGGGGGGGGGGGGGGGGGGGGGGGGGGGGGGGGGGGGGGGGGGGGGGGGGGGGGGGGGGGGGGGGGGGGGGGGGGGGGGGGGGGGGGGGGGGGGGGGGGGGGGGGGGGGGGGGGGGGGGGGGGGGGGGGGGGGGGGGGGGGGGGGGGGGGGGGGGGGGGGGGGGGGGGGGGGGGGGGGGGGGGGGGGGGGGGGGGGGGGGGGGGGGGGGGGGGGGGGGGGGGGGGGGGGGGGGGGGGGGGGGGGGGGGGGGGGGGGGGGGGGGGGGGGGGGGGGGGGGGGGGGGGGGGGGGGGGGGGGGGGGGGGGGGGGGGGGGGGGGGGGGGGGGGGGGGGGGGGGGGGGGGGGGGGGGGGGGGGGGGGGGGGGGGGGGGGGGGGGGGGGGGGGGGGGGGGGGGGGGGGGGGGGGGGGGGTATTGCGTGAAGATTGAAAAAGTTTTGAGAATGTCAAAAGTATGAAACAATTTCTTGGCTTGTCATCAGGGTTGTGCATGATTTAAATATTTTGTGTGGTGAAGATAGAGCATAGCCAGACTATATGATTTTATAGGGATAACTTTCTTTGGCCATGTTATTTTGAGAAAACATAATTGCTTTGTTAGTATGCTTGAAGTATTATTATTTTTATGTCAATATGAACTTTTGTCTTGAATCTTTCGGATCTGAATATTCATACCACAATTAAGAAGAATTACATTAAAATTATGCCAAGTAGCACTCCGCATTGATCTTCATAGTAGATAGTCTCTCATGTTATCACTTTCATATACTAGTGGGAATCTTTTCATTATAGAACTTGGCTTGTATATTCCAATGATGGGCTTCCTCAAAATGCCCTAGGTCTTCATGAGCAAGCAAGTTGGATGCACACCCACTTAGTTTGTTTTTGAGCTTTCATATACTTACAGCTCTAGTGCATCCGTTGCATGGCAATCCCTACTCACTCACATTGATATCTACTGATGGGCATCTCCATAGCCCGTTGATACGCCTAGTTACTGTGGGACTATCTTCTCCCTTTTGGTCTTCTCCACAACCACCACTCTATTCCACCTATAGTGCTATATCCATGGCTCGGACTTGGAGGCCCAACAACGTCTACAAGAAGAAGGTTGCGTAGTAGACATCAGGGGCATACGCCTTCTGCAAAATTGAACAAGCTCTAATAAGAAAGTGACAGCGGCAACCCTCACGGCAATTCCAAAATATGTTACCTTTGGGCCGAGGAGGCAGGTGCCTCCACCTCGGCGAAAGCTTTCCGCTTTGATCTCCCGTCACGGGCCAAAGCTGGCGCGGTCCGCGCTCCTCCCGAGGCATTCTTACATGTAGTGCGGCGACCCTTGGGAGTAGAAGTCAGCACGTGGGGGGTAGCGCGAGACGAGCGCCCTATGCGGGAGAGGGTCTTTTTTTCACTTATTGTGGAAGAAGGAAGAGCCCCGGGGTGATTGATAAGTCTCCAACGTATCTATAATTTTTGATTATTCCATGCTATTTTATCTATTTTGGATGTTTTATATGCATTAATATACTATTTTATATTACTTTCGGGACTAACTTATTAACCTAGAGCCGAGTGCCAGTTTCTGTTTTTCCTTGTTTTTGAGCTTCATAGAAAAGGAATACCAAATGGAGTCCAAACAGAATAAAACCTTCGCGATGATTTTTCTTGAACCAAAAGACACCCATGAGACTTGGAGTGCAAGTCAGAAGAGCCACGAGGCAGCCACAAGGGTGCAGGGCGCGCCTAGGGGGTAGGGCGCACCCCCTACCTTGTGGGCCCCTTGGTGACCCCCTGACCTAGATCTTCCTCCTATATATTCACATATATTCCCAGAAACATCCAGAAGCATCCATGAAAACAATTCTCCACCACCGCAACCTTCTGTTCCCATGAGATCCCATCTTGGGGCCTTTTTCGGCATCCTGCCGGAGGGGGATTCGATCATGGAGGGCTTCTACATCAACTCTATTGCCCTTCCGATGAAGCGTGAGTAGTTTACCTCAGACCTACCGGTTGATAGCTAGTAGCTAGATGGCTTCTTCTCTCTCTTTGATTCTCAATACCATGTTCTCCTCGATGTTCTTGGAGATATATCTGATGTAATCTTCTTTTGCGGTGTGTTTCTCGAGATCCGATGAATTGTGAATTTATGACCAACTTATCTCTGAATATTATTTGAATCTTCTCTGAATTCTTATATGCATGATTTGATATCTTTGTAATTCTCTTCGAACTATCGGTTTGATTTGGCCAACTAGATGGGGTTTTCTTGCAATGGGAGAAGTGCTTAGCTTTGGGTTCAATCTTGCGGTGTCCTCTCCCAGTGACAGTAGGGGCAGCGAGGCACGTATTATATTGTTGCCATCGAGGATAAAAAGATGGGGTTTACATCATGTCATGTTTCTTAAAGCATTACTCTGTTCTTCATGAACTTAATACTCTAGATGCAGGCAGGAGTTGGTCGATGTGTGGAGTAATAGTAGTAGATGCAGGCAGGAATCGCTCTACTTGACGCAGACGTGATGCCTATATTTCATAATCATTGCCTTGGATATCGTCATAACTTTGCGCTTTTCTATCAATTGCTTGACAGTAATTTATTCACCCACTGTATTATTTGTTATCTTGAGAGAAGCCTCTAGTGAAACCTATGGCCCCCGGGTCTATTTTCCATCATATAAGTTTCTGATCTACTGTTTTGCAAGCTTTTAGTTTCCGATATATAAACCCAAAACCCAAAAATATTTACTTTATCTTTTGTTTAGTTTTATCTATCTATATCAGATCTCACATTTGCAAGTGACCGTGAAGGGATTGACAACCCCTTTATTGCGTTGGGTGCAAGTGTTTGATTATTTGTGCAGGTATTGGTGATTTGTGCGTTCACTCCTACTGGATTGATACGTTGGTTCTCTAACTGAGGGAAATACTTATCTCTACTTTGCTGCAGCACCCTTTCCTCTTCAAGGGAAAAACCAACGCAAGCTCAAGAAGTATCAGGAAGAATTTCTGGCACCGTTGCCGGGGACATCTACGCCAAGTCAAGACATACCAAGTACCCATCATAAAAGTCTCATCTCTTGCATTACATTATTCGCCATTTGCTCTCTTTTCCTCTCCCCCACTTCTAAAACGATTTTTCAAAAGATTTGCCTTTTCTTTCGCCCTTCTTTCGTTCGTCTTCTTTGTTTGCTTTTTGTTTGCTTGTGTGTTAGATTGCTTGCTTTGTCACGATGGCTCAAGAGAATACCAAATTGTGGGGGGGGGGGGGGGGGGGGGGGGGGGGGGGGGGGGGGGGGGGGGGGGGGGGGGGGGGGGGGGGGGGGGGGGGGGGGGGGGGGGGGGGGGGGGGGGGGGGGGGGGGGGGGGGGGGGGGGGGGGGGGGGGGGGGGGGGGGGGGGGGGGGGGGGGGGGGGGGGGGGGGGGGGGGGGGGGGGGGGGGGGGGGGGGGGGGGGGGGGGGGGGGGGGGGGGGGGGGGGGGGGGGGGGGGGGGGGGGGGGGGGGGGGGGGGGGGGGGGGGGGGGGGGGGGGGGGGGGGGGGGGGGGGGGGGGGGGGGGGGGGGGGGGGGGGGGGGGGGGGGGGGGGGGGGGGGGGGGGGGGGGGGGGGGGGGGGGGGGGGGGGGGGGGGGGGGGGGGGGGGGGGGGGGGGGGGGGGGGGGGGGGGGGGGGGGGGGGGGGGGGGGGGGGGGGGGGGGGGGGGGGGGGGGGGGGGGGGGGGGGGGGGGGGGGGGGGGGGGGGGGGGGGGGGGGGGGGGGGGGGGGGGGGGGGGGGGGGGGGGGGGGGGGGGGGGGGGGGGGGGGGGGGGGGGGGGGGGGGGGGGGGGGGGGGGGGGGGGGGGGGGGGGGGGGGGGGGGGGGGGGGGGGGGGGGGGGGGGGGGGGGGGGGGGGGGGGGGGGGGGGGGGGGGGGGGGGGGGGGGGGGGGGGGGGGGGGGGGGGGGGGGGGGGGGGGGGGGGGGGGGGGGGGGGGGGGGGGGGGGGGGGGGGGGGGGGGGGGGGGGGGGGGGGGGGGGGGGGGGGGGGGGGGGGGGGGGGGGGGGGGGGGGGGGGGGGGGGGGGGGGGGGGGGGGGGGGGGGGGGGGGGGGGGGGGGGGGGGGGGGGGGGGGGGGGGGGGGGGGGGGGGGGGGGGGGGGGGGGGGGGGGGGGGGGGGGGGGGGGGGGGGGGGGGGGGGGGGGGGGGGGGGGGGGGGGGGGGGGGGGGGGGGGGGGGGGGGGGGGGGGGGGGGGGGGGGGGGGGGGGGGGGGGGGGGGGGGGGGGGGGGGGGGGGGGGGGGGGGGGGGGGGGGGGGGGGGGGGGGGGGGGGGGGGGGGGGGGGGGGGGGGGGGGGGGGGGGGGGGGGGGGGGGGGGGGGGGGGGGGGGGGGGGGGGGGGGGGGGGGGGGGGGGGGGGGGGGGGGGGGGGGGGGGGGGGGGGGGGGGGGGGGGGGGGGGGGGGGGGGGGGGGGGGGGGGGGGGGGGGGGGGGGGGGGGGGGGGGGGGGGGGGGGGGGGGGGGGGGGGGGGGGGGGGGGGGGGGGGGGGGGGGGGGGGGGGGGGGGGGGGGGGGGGGGGGGGGGGGGGGGGGGGGGGGGGGGGGGGGGGGGGGGGGGGGGGGGGGGGGGGGGGGGGGGGGGGGGGGGGGGGGGGGGGGGGGGGGGGGGGGGGGGGGGGGGGGGGGGGGGGGGGGGGGGGGGGGGGGGGGGGGGGGGGGGGGGGGGGGGGGGGGGGGGGGGGGGGGGGGGGGGGGGGGGGGGGGGGGGGGGGGGGGGGGGGGGGGGGGGGGGGGGGGGGGGGGGGGGGGGGGGGGGGGGGGGGGGGGGGGGGGGGGGGGGGGGGGGGGGGGGGGGGGGGGGGGGGGGGGGGGGGGGGGGGGGGGGGGGGGGGGGGGGGGGGGGGGGGGGGGGGGGGGGGGGGGGGGGGGGGGGGGGGGGGGGGGGGGGGGGGGGGGGGGGGGGGGGGGGGGGGGGGGGGGGGGGGGGGGGGGGGGGGGGGGGGGGGGGGGGGGGGGGGGGGGGGGGGGGGGGGGGGGGGGGGGGGGGGGGGGGGGGGGGGGGGGGGGGGGGGGGGGGGGGGGGGGGGGGGGGGGGGGGGGGGGGGGGGGGGGGGGGGGGGGGGGGGGGGGGGGGGGGGGGGGGGGGGGGGGGGGGGGGGGGGGGGGGGGGGGGGGGGGGGGGGGGGGGGGGGGGGGGGGGGGGGGGGGGGGGGGATGTTCTTGATGACCCACTACCTATTGATGATAGCTTTCCTGATGAACAACTGGATGTCATAAATGCTTCTCGTACTGCTCCATGGTATGCTGATTATGCTAATTATATTGTTGCTAAATTTATACCACCTAGTTTCACGTACCAGCAAAAGAAAAAGTTTTTCTATGATTTAAGACATTACTTCTGGGATGACCCACATCTTTATAAAGAAGGGGTAGATGGTGTTATTAGACGTTGTGTACCTGAGCATGAACAGGAACAGATCCTACGCAAGTGTCACTCCGAAGCTTATGGAGGACACCATGCTGGAGATAGGACTGCACATAAGGTATTGCAATCCGGTTTTTATTGGCCTACTCTCTTCAAAGATGCTCGTAAGTTTGTCTTATCTTGTGATGAATGTCAAAGAATTGGTAATATTAGTAGACGTCAAGGAATGCCTATGAATTATTCACTTGTTATTGAACCATTTGATGTTTGGGGCTTCGATTATATGGGACCGTTTCCTGCCTCTAATGGATATACACATATTTTAGTTGCTGTTGATTACGTTACTAAGTGGGTAGAAGCTATTCCAACTAGTAGTGCTGATCATAACACCTCTATTAAGATGCTTAAAGAAGTTATTTTTTTTGAGGTTTGGAGTCCCTAGATATTTAATGACTGATGGTGGTTCACATTTCATTCATGGTGCTTTTCCTAAAATGCTTGCTAAGTATGATGTTAATCATAGAATTGCATCCCCTTATCACCGGCAAGAAAGCAAAGCCCTTAACTCAAAACTACACTTTATTATATATAACTCACAGACTCGATTACATAGATAGATCTCGAAACAAAACTCAAAGCTGGATCATACTAAAAACTTTATTCTACTAGATGAAGATATAACCAAAAGGATCGAACTAAGAAAAATGATAAAGGTAAAGGTGTGATGGTGACACGATACCGGGGCACCTCCCCCAAGCTTGGCAGTTGCCAAGGGGAGTGCCCATACCCATGTATTTATGACTCTTTCTTCGGGGGTGGTGATGATGGAGTTGATGATGTAGTATCCTTCTTCCTCAGTGGTCCAACCATAATGCTCCAAATTTGCTGCAGAAACAACTCAAAATTAAAATAAGGGATTTTGCCGTGGTACGGTGGTCAAAACCTTCGGGAGATTATATAATGAATTTTTACCGACCAAAAGAAGTATTGTGCAAGAAAACGGAGTCCAGAGGGCACACGAGGCGGCCACAAGGCAGGGGGCGCGCCCAGGGGGTAGGGCGCGCCCTCCACCCTTGTGGTCTCCTCGTGTCTCTTTCGGACTACTTTTAGGGGGGGGGGGGGGGGGGGGGGGGGGGGGGGGGGGGGGGGGGGGGGGGGGGGGGGGGGGGGGGGGGGGGGGGGGGGGGGGGGGGGGGGGGGGGGGGGGGGGGGGGGGGGGGGGGGGGGGGGGGGGGGGGGGGGGGGGGGGGGGGGGGGGGGGGGGGGGGGGGGGGGGGGGGGGGGGGGGGGGGGGGGGGGGGGGGGGGGGGGGGGGGGGGGGGGGGGGGGGGGGGGGGGGGGGGGGGGGGGGGGGGGGGGGGGGGGGGGGGGGGGGGGGGGGGGGGGGGGGGGGGGGGGGGGGGGGGGGGGGGGGGGGGGGGGGGGGGGGGGGGGGGGGGGGGGGGGGGGGGGGGGGGGGGGGGGGGGGGGGGGGGGGGGGGGGGGGGGGGGGGGGGGGGGGGGGGGGGGGGGGGGGGGGGGGGGGGGGGGGGGGGGGGGGGGGGGGGGGGGGGGGGGGGGGGGGGGGGGGGGGGGGGGGGGGGGGGGGGGGGGGGGGGGGGGGGGGGGGGGGGGGGGGGGGGGGGGGGGGGGGGGGGGGGGGGGGGGGGGGGGGGGGGGGGGGGGGGGGGGGGGGGGGGGGGGGGGGGGGGGGGGGGGGGGGGGGGGGGGGGGGGGGGGGGGGGGGGGGGGGGGGGGGGGGGGGGGGGGGGGGGGGGGGGGGGGGGGGGGGGGGGGGGGGGGGGGGGGGGGGGGGGGGGGGGGGGGGGGGGGGGGGGGGGGGGGGGGGGGGGGGGGGGGGGGGGGGGGGGGGGGGGGGGGGGGGGGGGGGGGGGGGGGGGGGGGGGGGGGGGGGGGGGGGGGGGGGGGGGGGGGGGGGGGGGGGGGGGGGGGGGGGGGGGGGGGGGGGGGGGGGGGGGGGGGGGGGGGGGGGGGGGGGGGGGGGGGGGGGGGGGGGGGGGGGGGGGGGGGGGGGGGGGGGGGGGGGGGGGGGGGGGGGGGGGGGGGGGGGGGGGGGGGGGGGGGGGGGGGGGGGGGGGGGGGGGGGGGGGGGGGGGGGGGGGGGGGGGGGGGGGGGGGGGGGGGGGGGGGGGGGGGGGGGGGGGGGGGGGGGGGGGGGGGGGGGGGGGGGGGGGGGGGGGGGGGGGGGGGGGGGGGGGGGGGGGGGGGGGGGGGGGGGGGGGGGGGGGGGGGGGGGGGGGGGGGGGGGGGGGGGGGGGGGGGGGGGGGGGGGGGGGGGGGGGGGGGGGGGGGGGGGGGGGGGGGGGGGGGGGGGGGGGGGGGGGGGGGGGGGGGGGGGGGGGGGGGGGGGGGGGGGGGGGGGGGGGGGGGGGGGGGGGGGGGGGGGGGGGGGGGGGGGGGGGGGGGGGGGGGGGGGGGGGGGGGGGGGGGGGGGGGGGGGGGGGGGGGGGGGGGGGGGGGGGGGGGGGGGGGGGGGGGGGGGGGGGGGGGGGGGGGGGGGGGGGGGGGGGGGGGGGGGGGGGGGGGGGGGGGGGGGGGGGGGGGGGGGGGGGGGGGGGGGGGGGGGGGGGGGGGGGGGGGGGGGGGGGGGGGGGGGGGGGGGGGGGGGGGGGGGGGGGGGGGGGGGGGGGGGGGGGGGGGGGGGGGGGGGGGGGGGGGGGGGGGGGGGGGGGGGGGGGGGGGGGGGGGGGGGGGGGGGGGGGGGGGGGGGGGGGGGGGGGGGGGGGGGGGGGGGGGGGGGGGGGGGGGGGGGGGGGGGGGGGGGGGGGGGGGGGGGGGGGGGGGGGGGGGGGGGGGGGGGGGGGGGGGGGGGGGGGGGGGGGGGGGGGGGGGGGGGGGGGGGGGGGGGGGGGGGGGGGGGGGGGGGGGGGGGGGGGGGGGGGGGGGGGGGGGGGGGGGGGGGGGGGGGGGGGGGGGGGGGGGGGGGGGGGGGGGGGGGGGGGGGGGGGGGGGGGGGGGGGGGGGGGGGGGGGGGGGGGGGGGGGGGGGGGGGGGGGGGGGGGGGGGGGGGGGGGGGGGGGGGGGGGGGGGGGGGGGGGGGGGGGGGGGGGGGGGGGGGGGGGGGGGGGGGGGGGGGGGGGGGGGGGGGGGGGGGGGGGGGGGGGGGGGGGGGGGGGGGGGGGGGGGGGGGGGGGGGGGGGGGGGGGGGGGGGGGGGGGGGGGGGGGGGGGGGGGGGGGGGGGGGGGGGGGGGGGGGGGGGGGGGGGGGGGGGGGGGGGGGGGGGGGGGGGGGGGGGGGGGGGGGGGGGGGGGGGGGGGGGGGGGGGGGGGGGGGGGGGGGGGGGGGGGGGGGGGGGGGGGGGGGGGGGGGGGGGGGGGGGGGGGGGGGGGGGGGGGGGGGGGGGGGGGGGGGGGGGGGGGGGGGGGGGGGGGGGGGGGGGGGGGGGGGGGGGGGGGGGGGGGGGGGGGGGGGGGGGGGGGGGGGGGGGGGGGGGGGGGGGGGGGGGGGGGGGGGGGGGGGGGGGGGGGGGGGGGGGGGGGGGGGGGGGGGGGGGGGGGGGGGGGGGGGGGGGGGGGGGGGGGGGGGGGGGGGGGGGGGGGGGGGGGGGGGGGGGGGGGGGGGGGGGGGGGGGGGGGGGGGGGGGGGGGGGGGGGGGGGGGGGGGGGGGGGGGGGGGGGGGGGGGGGGGGGGGGGGGGGGGGGGGGGGGGGGGGGGGGGGGGGGGGGGGGGGGGGGGGGGGGGGGGGGGGGGGGGGGGGGGGGGGGGGGGGGGGGGGGGGGGGGGGGGGGGGGGGGGGGGGGGGGGGGGGGGGGGGGGGGGGGGGGGGGGGGGGGGGGGGGGGGGGGGGGGGGGGGGGGGGGGGGGGGGGGGGGGGGGGGGGGGGGGGGGGGGGGGGGGGGGGGGGGGGGGGGGGGGGGGGGGGGGGGGGGGGGGGGGGGGGGGGGGGGGGGGGGGGGGGGGGGGGGGGGGGGGGGGGGGGGGGGGGGGGGGGGGGGGGGGGGGGGGGGGGGGGGGGGGGGGGGGGGGGGGGGGGGGGGGGGGGGGGGGGGGGGGGGGGGGGGGGGGGGGGGGGGGGGGGGGGGGGGGGGGGGGGGGGGGGGGGGGGGGGGGGGGGGGGGGGGGGGGGGGGGGGGGGGGGGGGGGGGGGGGGGGGGGGGGGGGGGGGGGGGGGGGGGGGGGGGGGGGGGGGGGGGGGGGGGGGGGGGGGGGGGGGGGGGGGGGGGGGGGGGGGGGGGGGGGGGGGGGGGGGGGGGGGGGGGGGGGGGGGGGGGGGGGGGGGGGGGGGGGGGGGGGGGGGGGGGGGGGGGGGGGGGGGGGGGGGGGGGGGGGGGGGGGGGGGGGGGGGGGGGGGGGGGGGGGGGGGGGGGGGGGGGGGGGGGGGGGGGGGGGGGGGGGGGGGGGGGGGGGGGGGGGGGGGGGGGGGGGGGGGGGGGGGGGGGGGGGGGGGGGGGGGGGGGGGGGGGGGGGGGGGGGGGGGGGGGGGGGGGGGGGGGGGGGGGGGGGGGGGGGGGGGGGGGGGGGGGGGGGGGGGGGGGGGGGGGGGGGGGGGGGGGGGGGGGGGGGGGGGGGGGGGGGGGGGGGGGGGGGGGGGGGGGGGGGACTTTTTTTCTTTTGGCAAGCACTATGTGTTGGAGGGATCCAGATATATATATATCCACTCGGATGTAGGTTATCATAAAGTATTATTGTTGACATTACCCTTGAGGTAAAATGTTAGGAGGCGAAACTAAAAGCCCCTATCTTTCTCTGTGTCCGATTATAGCTTTGAACCCATAAGTATCGTGTGAGTGTTAGCAATTGTGAAAGACTAAATGATAGTTGAGTATGTGGACTTGCTGAAAAGCTCTTTAATTGACTCTTTCCGATGTTATGATAAATTGCAATTGCCTCAATGACTGAGATCATAATTTGTTAGTTTTTAATGAAGTTTTTGATTCATACTTTACCTTGTGAATGAATTGTTACTCTAGCTTAAGAAATTATATGACATTATATGTTGCTGTTCTAAAGATGATCATGATACCCTCATGTCCGTATTTTATTTTATCGACACCTCTATCTCTAAACATGTGGACATATTTTTCGATTTCGGCTTGTGCTTGAGGACAAGCGAGGTCTAAGCTTGGGGGAGTTGATACGTCCATTTTGCATCATACTTTTATATTGATATTTATTGCATTGTGAGTTGTTATTACACATTATATCACAATACTTATGCCTTTTCTCTCTTATTTTATAAGGTTTACATCAAGAGGGAGAATGCCGGCAGCTGAAATTCTGGGCTGGAAAAGGAGCAAATATTAGAGACCTATTCTGCACAACTCCAAAAGTTCTAAAACTTCACGAAGAGTCATTTTGGAATTAATAAAAAATATTGGGCAAAGAAAGCACCAGAGGGAGGCCACCTGCCATCCACAAGGGTGGAGGGCGCGCCCCCCTACCTTATGGGCCACCTGGCAGGCCCCCAATGCCCATCTTCTGCTATATAGTGTGTTTTGACCTGGAAAAAATCACAAGGAAGCTTTCATGATGAAGCGCCACCGTCTCGAGGCGAAACCTGGGCAGAACCAATCTAGGGCTCCGGCGGAGCTGTTCTGCCGGCGAAACTTCCCTCCGGGAGG
>JAAAWM010010221.1:0-35952 GCA_036873465.1 Thinopyrum obtusiflorum
GTTTACAGTCATCATATTTTGAATTATGTCATTCTATCCGGGAATTATATCACGCTATCATGTTTCCATAAGCGGCATGTATGTGAATTATGGCATGCCAACCTATTTAATAAACACATTATATAGTTATATCATGTCATCCTATTTACATAGTCATCATATTTTGAACTATGTCTTTCCATCTTTTTTAGTTAGCCATCATAATGTGAAATTGTATCATGCTATCTTGTTTAGTTAGCCATCATATATGTGAAATTGTGTCATGCTATCCTGTTTGGTTAGACAACATAAATGTGAATTATTTCATGCCCTCTTTTATTCCCCACTATCCATTGCACCTGTCTATCATACAATGTCTGTACATTCAATTACTTTTCTTGTTTATCAGCCACTTGAATTGGAGAGGGTGATGGTAGTATCTAAGGGAGTAACAACACGGTCTTCAAAAAAGATAGTGCTACCAGTTGATGCAGATAGAACCACGGTTGTACTTGCCCAAGAACCAGCCCCACCACACATAACCCAGACTCTCATAGATTGTACCCCTACCCAGTTGGACAGAGAACCAGCTACACCCCTTCTAACCCCAACCCCAGCAGATAGTAACCCAGTTCCAGTTGACACAGCACCGTCTCCACCACAGAGCACCCAAACACGAGCAGTTAGTAAGGGAACTGCAGTGCCCAAAGCACGAGGACCACCACTCCGAATCCCAACTCAACGCTTAAAGGAGAAGAATAATTGTTCTTAGGTCAGGTTCTGTAGCTATGGTTCATACTCCTTTGCTCTTGCATCACTGTATTTACTCAGACCAACTATTTTCAAATTTGAAGGATGGAATTGAAACTCCAATGGCGCAACAGGTATGTTTTAAACTTGTTTCTTTAACTGGTTTGCTGTTGTAACTTGCTCTATATTGATTTCAGTTTCAATTGAATAAACAGTTATGTTCTCATGTCATGCACATTACAAGTGTCTATAGTTTCCCACACTTATATTCTGTCTATTCTGCTTTGTCTTGAACAAATATTATTTGAACTGTGTCTCTATCTTGATTTGGCAACAGAAACTAGAATGATATAGACCATAAAGTGACCATGGTACATAGATATATGTTTGTTTCATGCTGTTATCCTGTGCACTTTACTACTGAACTGATTTACCAAAATGAGTTTCATATACAACATGGTAAACCTGTGATGTGTCTGCTTGTTTCTCTTTTAGAATGCGGACAAAATATTGGAGAACAGTACCCCGTTATGCAATGGTGAAGGAAGTAATGCAGATAAGGTTCAAGATAGTGAGACATCCCTGTTGGTCTCCAAGAAAGCTGATAAAAACTACCTTGACGACACTGAGAGAACCCAGAAATCCTGTCTTGATGTAGTGTTCGAGTTACTGGCCACTACTGCTGGCACAAGCTCTTCGAACTCGCTGCCTGAATCAGTTCGTCTTCTTGAGTCTCAGCTTCAAGTTGAAAGACATCGATTAGATGTGTTGTGACAGGAAGCTGAAGGACTGAGGAAGTCCCTGCAGAATTCAGATGCATACTTTCTGGTGCAACAGCAAGCGCTGGAGGATTTAAGCGCCAAACAAGAGAAAGTTAATAAGCTTGCTAAGCATCTTGCCAGCATTATGGGTACCCAGGATATTGTTTCTTGAGATCTTCTGAAGTGGTTTCAGTTCTGGACTTGTTTTGCTGCGGCGTTTATTTGCACTGGTCGCCAACTTTGACAACCAGTGTATATGATATGCTGCTTTGTTCCCTATATTTGCACTGGTGGCGAACTTTGATGCCCAGTGGATGTAATATGTGTAATAGCCGTGATAGCCTAGCGTAAGTTGCTTGCTTATTTATTTCCTTGTTGTCTTGTTTATTTGTTTGCTTGTAGTCAGTGCTGTTCTTTTTCTGTGGTTTGCTAGTGGCTGCAATAACCTATTGTTTAAAACTAGGCCACAATAACCATGGGCTACATATTTACTCTAGTGACACTGGGCCTTCTACGGGTTGTAGAAACAATGGGCCTTCTACGGGGCGTAGAAACAATGGGCCTTCTACGGGCCGTATCATCAATGGGCCTTATACGGGCCGTATGATCGATTGCCCAAACATGGGCCAATAACATACCGCTTTATGGCCGTAAACGGGCTAGAGTTGGAATCGTCCGTTCATGGGACGACCATAATGGGCCGTCGTTAATCGGCCGTATTTGATGACGCTATGAAAATGGCCCAACGTATTAACGGGCCACAAACGGGCCGACTGTAAGCACGGGCTGAATTTGGCCCACAAGCAGAAAATGACAGTAACGGGCCGTAAGTAACCGAATGCTGGAAATGAGCCCAAGAATAAATGGGCCCTAAGAAGGCCGAAAGATAACATGGGCTGGAAATGGCCCAACGGAATAATGGGCCGTTAATGGGTATAAAGTGATACACTGTTCATTACAGCCCAGTTTTACCACGGGCCCTTAATGGGCCGAGGGTTACTAAGGGCCTCATATGGGCCAAAAGACGTCATGGGCCATACACGGGCCGGAAGTTAAAATGGGCTGGAATTACATTGGACAGCCCAGATGACGCTACTGGGCCTAATTTGGAGAGGCCGTAAACGGGCCCTGGGTTAGCGGGTTGTAAATGGGCTATATGCGAACAGGCCATTAACAGGCTTGCCGTGGGCCAGCCCGCCACCTTTTGACCAAGTCAAACGGGTCGGCCTTTTCACAGGAATGGGCCTCTGTTGGCCGTGCCACGTGTCAACGTATCATAGGCGCTTTGTGTCCAATGAGTGGATGACATCTGTCCCAACGGTGAGCCGACACGTGTTTCCTCCAGCCAATGATGATTTTACACGTGGAAAATCCCCGTTGGTCGGGGCTGTTAACGGGTTATCGGATCCAAAACCGGACCCGATAGCTTAACGGTGTTCCGTTACGGTGGATGACATGTGTCGGTCACCCTTGACGAAAGCACTTCTGTGACGCGTGATTTATCGTCATGGAAGTGGACACTTCCATGATGATAATTTTGGTAATGTCATGGAACACTTCTATGACAGTACAGGTATGACTATCTTGATTCTGTCATAAATTTGTCATGGATGTACATGCATGACAGAAAACATGACCTACTGTGACAAACACGTATCATCACGGAAGTGTATTTTTTTTGTAGTGCCGGCTGGAAAACCAAGAATCTGAGACCCGGAAGGCCGATTCAAAATTCCAATTTTGCGTGGCTGAGACGGAAAAGCTGAAGACCAGTTTTGAGGCGGAGAGAAACACTTGGGCTGAAGAGAAGACTGCTTTGATTCAACGAGCTGAAAAAGCAGAGGCGGCTCTTCAAGAGGTGACCACTGAGCTCACCGGTTTAAAACACCATGTATCCCAGATGGTTTCTGCTATCTTTGGTGTGTCGCCTTCATAAGCATAAATAGTGAATCTTTCCTTAGCAGTGTAAACCGCCTCTAACCAATCTTATGACTTACTCAGGTCCCAGGAGCAGTAATCTGAACCAAGATATGCTTGTGAAGCTCAAAGCTGTTTATACTCTTGTTGAATAGCTATATACTGGAGCTCAGCGTGCACTGGCTACTATTTCTCCAACCAATCAAGCACCTACTCTTTTGATAGATCTCTTGAAAAAACTTTCTGTGCTGCCTGCCAGGATGGATGAAATGAAGTGGTCGTCTGCAAGAGCCGGTGCCGTGATGGCTTTGAGCCGGGCCAAGGCATGGGTACCAGAGCTAGACCCGTCTGAGGTAGCCACTGGATACCCAAGCTTAAAAGAAGATGGTACTCCATTTGATTAGAAGGATTTCTCGGCTTGCGTGAAAGAAATATGTCCAATGGCGACTCTGATTGCCAATGACTCGGATCTTTCAAAATACCATCCAGCATATAATAGGGAGAATCAGAAGATGCCTACACCAGCTTATAGAGTGATGGACCTAATCCCTCCAATCTGTAAGCATACCTTTGCCCCTGAAGTTGAGCCGTCTGAACTTATAGATGATGAAGCTGAATTTCAAGCTTTATGTGGCATCGATTGGTCATCACCAAACTTCCAGATGGCGGAAGAAGATGAAGAACCGGAAAAGGATGACCCAGAAGCCTCAAGTCAGCAAGGCCAAGAAGAATGAACCTCCAGGAGGTTTATATATTTGATCCTTGAAAAAACACTTGATCGTGTTTGGCTCATGGAGTCATGTAATAGGGTGGTAAAACTTTAATCTGCCGTGCCGTCGTGCACGTTTCTATTTTGTGCAATACTGCTGATCCACCAGTTTGAGAAACTATCCCTGTATGCTTGTGATAGCGTTGATTTATGTAGATCATATTGGTAATTACCCTGCACACAAACAAATCACAAGTGCCCTGGCGGTTTACCGCCAGGCGGGTCATGATACCCAATTGAATCCACTGGGGACAGATAGTCCATAACCAGGGCCGGTCGAACCATAATGTTGACATAATAGAATATCATACCTGTGGTGTATGCTTAAACTGCCGCCTTAGCAGCTTTATGCAGTTAAAGTTTGTAGAGCTATAACTCCAAACATAAGATGATGAGGCTCTGATGACTTAGAGTCTGCCATCCTGGCGGGTTGTAGAGACCCAAAAGATGCTTCAAATATGAGCCATAAGTAGGGCAGCTAGGCCCGATTCATAAAAACCAGATGGCAAAAAAGAGATCATATAAAGAAAAGAAATAAGAAATCAAAAAATTCAAGGCTTTTGCAGGCCGCCAAGCCAAAGTTTCTTCTTCAATGAAACTAGCCTGATGGCCACTGGAAGGTACGCGCTTTCCGTGAGCCGGCACTCACAGTACCCAATCGACATTTGAACCCAGATAAGTTCAGGTCTTATTGAAAGATAGACTTATCAGGAGTACGCGGGGTCAGAGTTGCAGCATGCATCACAGGCCGATTTATCCAAGTTTCAAAGAAGGCGGCTTATGAAGCCTGGATCTATCCTGACTATTTGTAAGCCGTGCTCTCATGTGACAAACTGACGTTTTAACCTTAACAAGCTCAGGATCTTTGGTGAATACACTGTAAAAGACTGATTGTTAAGAGTTCGGCGGGTCAATCAGGATTACCTGATGGAGTTGAAGCAGCTGGTATACAGGTAGGATGACCCGGAAAGGTTATGTCCTCTTTGGTGAATACACCTATGTTTGAACAAGATAACCTGGTCAAGAGGGTAGTAATGCTATGTTCTCTTTGGTGAATACACCTATGTTTGAACAGGAAGCCCCCAAGTGACATACTGACAAGTGGTGCTCATCAGGGACCTATGTTTGAGCTGTGCCGTGCATCAGACTCTCTTTGATCCCTGTAATTTGGGCGTCAAGCCTCTTAAATGAACATGTAAGACGATGATAAAGACTCAGCTTCGAAGAAGTGAAACGACAGAGGCCCTGAATTATCAGGGATGCCGGCTTTATTATACTGTTTATAATATATACATCATCAAACTATGTACATCATGAGAGCCGGTGGCTCAAGTATAGTAGGGCCGAAGATGAGCAATATTCCACGGCCGACGGGTCTCCTCTTCCGACTTGCGTGAGTCCTTGTGGTCTCGAATGTTGATAAGATAGTATGACCCATTATGCAGATTCTTGCTGACCAAAAAAGGTCCTTCCCAAGGCGGTGATAGCTTATGCATATCCGTCTGATCCTGGATGAGCCGGAGCACTAAGTCGCCTTCTTGAAAGGTTCTGGTTTTGACCCGGCGGCTGTGATAACGATGTAGATCTTGTTGATAAATCACCGAACGAGCCACCGCCAAGTCATGCTCCTCATCTAACAGGTCAAGTGCATCTTGTCGTGCCTTTTCGTTATCAGCTTCAACGTAGGCCACCACCCGGGGTGAATCGTGACGGATGTCACTAGGGAGAACCGCCTCTACCCCATAAACCATGAAAAAAGGTGTGTAACCCGTAGGCCTGTTGGGGGTTGTATTAATACTCCATAACACGGAAGGCAACTCCTCCGCCCAACACCCCGGCGTTCTTTGCAAAGGAACTATAAGCCGGGGCTTGATACCTCGCATAATTTCTTGATTAGCTTGTTCCGCTTGACCATTGGACTGAAGGTGAGCCACAGAGGAAACGTCAAGCCGAATATGCTCCCGTTGACAAAAGTCTTTCATAGCGCCCTTAGAGAGATTAGTACCATTATCTGTTATAATGCTGTGTGGAAAGCCGAAACGGAAGATCACCTTCTTGATGAATTGAACCGCCGTTGCTGCATCACACTTACTGACCGGTTCTATTTCAACCCACTTAGTAAACTTATCAACTGCCACCAAAAGGTGGGTCTTCTTATCCTTGGACCTCTTGAAAGGCCCAACCATATCAAGCCCCCAAGTCGCAAACGGCCAAGTAATTGGAATCATCCTCAACTCTTGAGCCGGAACATGAGCTCGTCGTGAAAACTTTTGACAACCGTCACATTTGCTGACCAAATCCTCCGCATCAGCATGAGCCGTCAACCAATAAAAACCGTGACGAAAAGCCTTGGCTACGAGAGATTTAGAGCCATCATGATGACCACAATCTCCTTCATGAATCTCTCACAGAATCTCACAGCCTTCTTCAAGAGAGACACAACGTTGAAACGCGCCTGTGACACTGCGATGGTGCAACTCTCCATTAACAATCGTCATTGACTTAGACCGCTGGGTTATCTGCCTGGCCAAGATCTCATCCTCAGGTAACTCGCCCCGGGTCATGTAAGCCAAATATGGTACTGTCCAATCAGGAATAGCATGAAGAGCCGCCACTAACTGCGCTTGTGGGTCAGGAACAGCAAGATCCTCCTTAGTAGGTAATTTGACAGAAGGGTTGAGCAGAACATCCAGGAACGTGTTGGGTAGCACTGGCTTACGCTGAGACCCCAATCGACTTAAAGTGTCAGCCGCCTCATTCTTCCTACGATCAATGTGTTCAACTTGGTAACCCTTAAAATGACCCGCAATGGCATCAACCTCTCGACGATAAGCCGCCATGATTGAATCCTTAGAATCCCAAGTGCAAGAAACTTGCTGAGCAACCAGATCTGAGTCGCCGAAACATCTCACCCGGCTTAAGTTCATCTCCTTAGCCATCTGAAGACCGTGGAGCAAGGCCTCATACTCAGCTGCATTGTTAGTACAAGGGAACATTAACCGGAGAACATAAGAAAACTTATCACCTCGCGGGGAAGTCAACACAACTCCAGCCCCCGAGCCTTCCAACTGCCTGGATCCATAGTCCAATACATGCTATCTGGCTTTTCCTCAGGCATCTGCAACTCTGTCCAATCATTGATAAAATCCATGAGTGCTTGGGACTTGATGGCCGTACGAGGTACATACTTCAGACCATGGGGTCCAAGCTCAATGGCCCACTTGGCAACCCGGCCTGTGGCTTCTCTGTTTTGGATGATGTCCCCCAAAGGAGTAGAGCTAACCACAGTAATGGGGTGACCCAAAAAATATTGCTTGAGCTTCCGACTTGCCATGAAGACCCCATACACAAGCTTCTGCCAATGCGGATACCTCCGTTTGGACTCAATAAGTACCTCGCTGATGTAATAAACCGGCCGTTGAACCGGATACTCCTTGCCTACCTCTTTCCTTTCCACTACAATAGCCACACTGACGGCAAGGCTATTGGCAGCCACATATAACAACAGAGGCTCCTTATCAATGGGAGCAGCAAGAACCGGCGGCTCAGCCAGCTGCTTCTTAAGCGCCTCAAACGCCTCATCAGCAGCATCACTCCAGACGAAATTATCTGTCTTCTTCATCATCTGATACAGAGGGATAGCCTTCTGTCCTAACCGGCTTATAAACCGGCTTAAAGCTGCAATGCGACCCGCCAGACGCTGAACATCATTAACACACGTCGGTTTAACCAAAGAAGTAATGGCTTTGATCTTCTCCGGGTTAGCTTCAATGCCTCTGTTAGAAACCAGAAAACCCAAGAGCTTGCCGGCTGGTACACCAAAAACCCATTTGGCCGGGTTAAGCATCATGTTGTAGACCCGGAGTTTGTCAAACGTCTCCTTTAAATCATTAATCAAGGTCTCCTTCTCTCTAGATTTCACCACAATGTCATCTACATAAGCATGCACATTACGCCCGATCTGATTGTGAAGGCAATTCTGCACACACCGCTGGTAAATCGCCTGGGCACTCTTGAGCCCAAAAGGCATAGACACATAGCGGAAGGCTCCAAATGGAGTAATGGAAGCTGTCTTCTCTTGGTCCTTCACCACCATCTTGATCTGATGATAACCAGAATAAGCTTCCAAAAAACTCAAACGCTCACAACCCACCGTAGCATCAGTGATTTGATCAATACGAGGGAGAGCAAACGGATCAGCCGGACAAGCCTTGTTTAAGTCCGTGTAGTCCACACACATTCGCCAAGTGCCATTCTTCTTAAGCACCAACACAGGGTTAGCCAACCACTTAGGATGAAAAACTTCAATGATAAACCCGGCCGCTAAGAGCCGGGCCACTTCTTCACCAATGGCCTTCCGCCTCTCCTCGTTAAAATGATGGAGGAATTGCTTGACCGGCTTAAATTTCGGATCAATATTAAGAGTGTGCTCAACGAGTTCCCTCGGTACACCCGGCATGTCTGAAGGCTTCCATGCAAAGATGTCCCGGTTCTCACGAATGAGCGTGCTTTCCTATTTCGGATCCAGATTGGCACTGATGCTGAACTGCTTAGATGAGTCGCCAGGAACAAAATCAACCAACTTAGTGTCATCTGCCGATTTAAATTTTAACGAAGGATCATGCTCCGTGGTTGGCTTTTTCAAGGACGTCATGTCCGCCGGGTCAACATTATCTTTGTAAAACTTCAGCTCCTCTGTTGCACAAACTGATTCAGCATAAGCAACATCGCCTTCTTCACATTCCAAAGCCACCTTGCGACTCCCATGCACTATGATGGTACCCTTGTAACCTGGCATCTTAAGCTGCAAGTAAACATAACAAGGCCTCGCCATGAATTTCGCATAAGCCAGCCACCCAAATAGAGCATGATAACGGCTCTTGATTTTAACCACTTCAAATGTTAAGGTCTCAGATCTGGAATCATGCTCATCTCCAGAAGCAACCTCCAAAGATATCTTACCCACTCGATATGCCGACTTACCAGGCACTACACCGTGAAAAACGGTGTTTGACGGCTTAAGATTTTTGTCTGTCAGTCCCATGCGACGGAAGGTTTCATAATAAAGTATATTAATGCTGCTGCCTCCATCCATGAGCACCTTAGTAAACTTATAGCCCCCAACCTGAGGCGCCACCACTAGAGCCAGATGACCCGGATTGTCAACCCGGGGTGGGTGATCCTCACAACTCCATACAATAGGCTGCTCTGACCACCGCAAGTAACGTGGCACCGCCGGCTCAACAGCGTTCACTGCCCTCTTATGAAGCTTCTGATCCCGTTTACATAAGCTAGTGGTGAAGACATGGGTACTGCCCACTATTCAATTGCTTCAGGTTGCTCTGATAACCAGACTGTTGCTGCTGTTGATTCCCCTGATTACTCTGCTGGTTGTAGCCACCCTGATTGCTGTGGCCTTGAAACCCAGAATTTGAACCGCCGCCTCCATGACCCGGACCATGAGAGCCAGACCCTGAACCGCCGTTCGGGCCATGGTTGTGCTGAATGGACTCCCTAAAGTGTCTCATTATACTGCAATCCTTCCACAGATGAGTAGCCGGCTTCTGATCCGTTCCGTGTTTTGGACATGGCTGGTTCATAATTGCCTCAAGGTCAAATTTTGTCCCTTGAGCCGGCCTCCCCTTACGACACTGGTTATAACTTCGTGCACCGGTGTTAGCCACAAAATCATCAGCTTTTTGCTTTCCGTTGCCGCCCTGATTGGCCGGGTTGTACTGTTGTCCCCTCATACCGCTACTCTTCTTTCCCTTTCCCGATCTTTCATCCTCAGAGTCGGGGTCCTTGGTACTATCAGAGTTGGCATACTTGACGAGAGCTGCCATAAGCTCCCCCATGTCGTTGCAATGACGTTTAAGCCACCCAAGTTTCTGCTTGAGTGGAAGGAAATGACAATTTTTCTCCAACATTAAAACCGCTGAGCCGACGTTGATATTTTCTGAAGAATGTATGATAGTCGAGACCTGGCGCACCCAGCTGGTCGTTGACTCACCCTCAGCTTGAACACAAGAAACCAAATCCACGATCGACATAGGCTGCTTGCACGTATCTTTGAAATTCTGGATAAACCAGGCCTTCAGCTCTGCCCATGATCCGATGGAGTTGGGCGGCAGCCCCTTCAACCTGGTACGAGCCGTCCCTTCCAGCATCATGGTGAAATACTTAGCGTATGCAGCCTCACTAACATCCAGCATCTCCATAGCCATCTCATAACTCTCAACCCAAGCCTCAGGGGGCTGATCTGCTGTGTAATTAGGCACCTTACGAGGGCCTTTGAAGTCTTTGGGCAGACGCTCGTTTAGTAGACCGCCGTTAAACACGGCACACCCAAAGCTCTAGAAGTTACACCTGCCTCAATTGATGCCATTGGGTAAACCGACATGTGCTGATGAGCCGCCAGCTGAGCCGCCAGCTCGGCCTCCCGGCGTGTTCTGCCCTGGTCCACCAAATCCTGCACATTGGCACCGTTGCACGCCAGGTCATGTCCATGAGGTTGGTTACGGTGCTGCTCAGTACTCAAGACTGCCGGCGAGTCAATGTGCCTACTGTAGCTCCGGCTTGGACGAGGGGTCGAATGAATCCGGTCACGACTATAGGAATAAGCCTGCTGCTGGACCAAAGCCGTTTGAAGAAGCTCCCTGGCCCTTCGGGTTTCAACCGCCGTCGGAGTCTCGCCCTCGACTGGCAGAGCCGCCAATCGCGTAGCTGCAGCAATCATATTGTCTAAAGGGGTGGAGTAATGACCCGGCGGCGTCACCACGTGTTGAAGCGGGGTGTTATTCATATGCGAAGAACTTGTCACGCGCGGCTGACCCGGCGTTCCAACCCCTCGTGCTTCAGCCGTCTGGTTTATCACCGGCGGGTTATTGGCCCCTACTCCGGGTGTGTTGAAGAGGTTCCTCGACTCATAAACCAAGGGAAAATGACTCCGGTATTTTCTCCTCAAAACTTCATTTGACGCGTTCTGATCCACCGTGAGGCGGTATGAATCTGCTTGAATCCGCTGTCTTGGGCGTTTAAGACAGCCCGCTCTGCGGCCATCCTAGCATTTTTCGCTGCCAGCTCTATCTTGGCCTGCGCTATCTCATCACGCAGCTTAGCCACTTCCGCCTTATGCTGCTCCTGGTTGTCTGGGGTTACATCCACCTCCATCAGAGTTGCCAGAGCTTCCAACAGATCTGTTAAAACTTGAGCCAGCGGGTGCGCTGAACCGCCAGCACCCGCTGCTGTTACCGCCGCTGCACTGGAAGTCATGGCCTTGGCGGCTGTCGAACCAAGAACCGGCTGGGTGCCAGCCATGAAGATCGCCACCCTGTTCGGAGGCTCATGGGGGTCTGAAATACTGTCGCCATCGGAACAGCCCCCTAGCCGTCCATCTTGAAGTTGATACATTGAGTTGGTCTCGCCCGTGGACGATTCACCATCGGATTAGATGGCCGTCTCACCGCCAGACACAGAGCCTTCCAACTCAGCCCCGTGGATAAACCCAACAAAGGCACGCTTCACGGCGGGCTGAACCCGGGCGGGTCATGCACGCTGAGCCGTCTCGATGATGTCGGTGCAGATGTCCGGCTCAGGGCCCGGTTCACCGATCTTGCCGATGAAGACGTGGATTCCGCCGAAGGGGACCCGGTACCCGCACTCAATTGAGCCGGCCTCGGGGCCCCAGCCGACATCATCGATGTAGAGCTTGCCGCGATGACTCTTGGTCATCCGGCCCACAGCGTATCCCTTGATCCCTTCGAAGCTGCCCTTCAAGAACTCAAAACCACCGTGCGCAGGCCCCATGGTGGGCGCCAACTGTGGTGGAATTGTCACGGCAGATGTCCTAGTGAAAGGACTTAGTTGTGGAGCCATGGCGATGAGGTTAGCTTAAAGGGGTTAAAACGGGACAAAGGACATGAGGAGTTTATACTGGTTCGGCCCCTTGCGGTGAAGGTAAAAGCCTAATCCATTTTGAGGTGGTATTGCTAGGGTTTCGATTACTAGGGAGCGAACATGCTTTGCCTGGCTTTCGATCTGTTGTTTCTTGCCCTAAGCCGCTGCCGGGTCGTCCCCTTATATACATGGGTTGACGCCCCGTGGCTTACAGAGTCCCGGCCAGCTCAACCGTGTCCGGCCCGGTGACTTATCTTACATGCCTTACAACACAAGTTACATATACATGGCGGTTTACACTTACGGGCCTTAAGCCGCCTTCGGGCTTGGGCCCTTTAACAAGCCTACTTCATGAACCGCCATCTTCAACATACTCATGGGCTTTATTTAGATGAACCTCCATTGGGATAACCCGGCCCCTCCTGGGCGGGTCATATCCAATAGTCATATCCCCAACATTCAGGATTAGTTTTAGACCTAAATAATTGTTATTTGGTGCCAGTGTTGAGCATGAACATTATATCTGGATCTTGTTTGATGCGAGATGGTTATTCATTTAAATCAGAGAATAATGGTTGTTCTATTTGTATGAGTAATATCTTTTATGGTCATGCACCATTGATGAGTGGTCTATTTTTGTTGAATCTCGATTGTAGTGATACACATATTCATAATATTGAATTCAAAAGATGCAAAGTTAATAATGATAGTGCAACTTATTTGTGGCACTGCCGTTTGGGTCATATTGGTGTAAAGCGCATGAAGAAACTCCATGCTGATGGGCTTTTGGAATCACTTGATTATGAATCACTTGATACTTGTGAACCATGCCTCATGGGCAACATGACTAAGACTCCGTTGTCCGGAACAATGGAGGGAGCAACTGACTTATTGGAAATAATACATACTGATGTATGCGGTCTGATGAGTGTTGAGGCTCGCGGCGGGTATCATTATTTTCTGACCTTCACAGATGATTTGAGAAGATATGGGTATATCTACTTAATGAAACATAAGTCTGAAACATTTGAAAATTTCAAAGAATTTTAGAGTCAAGTGGAAAATCATCATAACAAGAAAATAAAGTTTCTACGATCTGATCGTGGAGGTGAATATTTGAGTTATGAGTTTGGTCTTCATTTGAAACAATGTGGAATAGTTTCGCAACTCACTCCACCTGGAACACCACTGCATAATTGTGTCTCCAAACGTCGTAATCGTACTTTATTAGATATGGTGCGATCTATGATGTCTCTTACTGATTTACCGCTATCGTTTTGGGGTTATGCTTTAGAGACGGCTGCATTCACGTTAAATAGGGCACCTTCTAAATCCGTTGAGACGACACCATATGAACTGTGGTTTAGCAAGAAACCTAAGCTGTCGTTTCTTAAAGTTTGGGGCTGCGATGCTTATGTGAAAAAGCTTCAACCTGATAAGCTCGAACCCAAATCGGAGAAATGTGTCTACATAGGATACCCAAAGGAAACTGTTGGGTACACCTTCTATCACAGATCCGAAGGCAAGATATTCGTTGCTAAGAATGGATCCTTTCTAGAGAAGGAGTTTCTCTCGAAAGAAGTGAGTGGGAGGAAAGTAGAACTTGATGAGGTAATTGTACCTTCTCCCGAATTGGAAAGTAGTTCATCACAGAAATCAATTCTAGTGATTCCTACACCAATTAGTGAGGAAGTTAATGATGATGATCATGAAACTTCAGAATAAGTTACTACCGAACCTCGTAGGTCAACCAGAGTACGATCCGCACCAGAGTGGTACGGTAATCCTGTTCTGGAAGTCATGTTACTAGACCATGACGAACCTACGAACTATGAGGAAGCGATGATGTGCCCAAATTTCGCGAAATGGCTTGAGGCCATGAAATCTGAGATGGGATCCATGTATGAGAACAAAGTGTGGACTTTGGTTGACTTGCCCGATGATCGGCAAGCCATAGAAAATAAATGGATCTTCAAGAAGAAGACTGACGCTGATGGTAATGTTACTGTCTACAAAGCTCGACTTGTTGTGAAAGGTTTTCGACAAGTTCAAGGAGTTGACTACGATGACACCTTCTCACCCGTAGCGATGCTTAAGTCTGTCCGAATCATGTTAGCAATTGCTGATATGTCTCCAACGTATCTACTTTTCCAAACACTTTTGCCCTTGTTTTGGACTCTAACTTGCATGATTTGAATGGAACTAACCCGGACTGACGCTGTTTTCAGCAGAATTGCCATGGTGTTATTTTTGTGCAGAAATAAAAGTTCTTGGAATGACCTGAAACTTCACGGAGAATATTTTTGGAATATATAAAAAATACTGGCGAAAGAATCAAGACCAGGGGGCCCACACCCTGTCCACGAGGGTGGGGGGCGTGCCTACCCCCTGTCTCGTGGGCCCCCTGAGGCTCCACCGACCTCAACTCCAACTCCATATATTCATGTTCCGGGACAAAAAAATCAGAGAGAAGGATTCATCGCGTTTTACGATACGGAGCCGCCGCCAAGCCCTAAACTCTCTCGGGAGGGCTGATCTGGAGTCCGTTCGGGGCTTCGAAGAGGGGAATCCGTCGCCGTCGTCATCATCAACCTTCCTCCATCACCAATTTCATGATGCTCACCGCCGTGTGTGAGTAATTCCATCGTAGGCTTGCTGGACGGTGATGGGTTGGATGAGATTTATCATGTAATCGAGTTAGTTTTGTTAGGGTTTGATCCCTAGTATCCATTATGTTCTAAGATTGATGTTGCTATGACTTGGCTATGCTTAATGCTTGTCACTTGGGCCCGAGTGCCATGATTTCAGATCTGAACCTATTATGTTTTCATGAATATATGTGAGTTCTTGATCCTATTTTGCAAGTCAATAGTCACCTACTATGTGTAATGATCCGGTAACCCCGAAGTGATAATAATCGGGACCACTCCTGGTGATGACCGTAGTTTGAGGAGTTCACGTATTCACTAAGTGTTAATGCTTTGGTCCGGTACTCTATTAAAAGGAGGCCTTAATATCCCTTAGTTTCCAATAGGACCCCGCTGCCACAGGAGGGTAGGACAAAAGATGTCATGCAAGTTCTTTTCCATAAGGGACATTTGCATTTGTGCCCCTAACTCGAACCCATTACTCAGATTTGCCCCTAATTTCGAAGCATGCTCAAATTTACCCCTCCGCCGTTAGTTGCACTTATAAAAATACCCTTCTGTGCCGTTTCCGTCCAGTCAAAGCCGTTTGACTGTTATCTGTCCATTTCTTTGACATTTTTGCCCCTGTCTCAATGTGTCACTTACTGGTGGGGCCCACTCTCAAAAAATAAAACAAAAAACCCTTTCTCTCACCCCCTCTCCCTCACACACTTACAGGTGGGGCCAATCTAAAAAAAACTATTTCTGTCTCTCTCTATCTTACCTCTCCCTCGCTGCCCAACGACGGGCCGACGGCTACTATCTCTCTCAACTCCGGCGAGAGTGCCGAATGGGCGCTGCCTCCACCGCTGGCCTCCCCTGCCGCCACAGCCCTCTCGCCCTCCTTCTCTCTCCGCCGCTCGCCCTCGTTCTCTCTCCCCTCCTCTAGACCTCTCCCGCAAGCTCGTCGGAGGCCGCCCCATCGCCGTCGTCTGTCCAGCACATGGCCAACGATAGCCCCAAGCTTCACCACCTCGCCAGGACGATCTTACAACATGACAGGGGGGGGGGGGGGGGGGGGGGGGGGGGGGGGGGGGGGGGGGGGGGGGGGGGGGGGGGGGGGGGGGGGGGGGGGGGGGGGGGGGGGGGGGGGGGGGGGGGGGGGGGGGGGGGGGGGGGGGGGGGGGGGGGGGGGGGGGGGGGGGGGGGGGGGGGGGGGGGGGGGGGGGGGGGGGGGGGGGGGGGGGGGGGGGGGGGGGGGGGGGGGGGGGGGGGGGGGGGGGGGGGGGGGGGGGGGGGGGGGGGGGGGGGGGGGGGGGGGGGGGGGGGGGGGGGGGGGGGGGGGGGGGGGGGGGGGGGGGGGGGGGGGGGGGGGGGGGGGGGGGGGGGGGGGGGGGGGGGGGGGGGGGGGGGGGGGGGGGGGGGGGGGGGGGGGGGGGGGGGGGGGGGGGGGGGGGGGGGGGGGGGGGGGGGGGGGGGGGGGGGGGGGGGGGGGGGGGGGGGGGGGGGGGGGGGGGGGGGGGGGGGGGGGGGGGGGGGGGGGGGGGGGGGGGGGGGGGGGGGGGGGGGGGGGGGGGGGGGGGGGGGGGGGGGGGGGGGGGGGGGGGGGGGGGGGGGGGGGGGGGGGGGGGGGGGGGGGGGGGGGGGGGGGGGGGGGGGGGGGGGGGGGGGGGGGGGGGGGGGGGGGGGGGGGGGGGGGGGGGGGGGGGGGGGGGGGGGGGGGGGGGGGGGGGGGGGGGGGGGGGGGGGGGGGGGGGGGGGGGGGGGGGGGGGGGGGGGGGGGGGGGGGGGGGGGGGGGGGGGGGGGGGGGGGGGGGGGGGGGGGGGGGGGGGGGGGGGGGGGGGGGGGGGGGGGGGGGGGGGGGGGGGGGGGGGGGGGGGGGGGGGGGGGGGGGGGGGGGGGGGGGGGGGGGGGGGGGGGGGGGGGGGGGGGGGGGGGGGGGGGGGGGGGGGGGGGGGGGGGGGGGGGGGGGGGGGGGGGGGGGGGGGGGGGGGGGGGGGGGGGGGGGGGGGGGGGGGGGGGGGGGGGGGGGGGGGGGGGGGGGGGGGGGGGGGGGGGGGGGGGGGGGGGGGGGGGGGGGGGGGGGGGGGGGGGGGGGGGGGGGGGGGGGGGGGGGGGGGGGGGGGGGGGGGGGGGGGGGGGGGGGGGGGGGGGGGGGGGGGGGGGGGGGGGGGGGGGGGGGGGGGGGGGGGGGGGGGGGGGGGGGGGGGGGGGGGGGGGGGGGGGGGGGGGGGGGGGGGGGGGGGGGGGGGGGGGGGGGGGGGGGGGGGGGGGGGGGGGGGGGGGGGGGGGGGGGGGGGGGGGGGGGGGGGGGGGGGGGGGGGGGGGGGGGGGGGGGGGGGGGGGGGGGGGGGGGGGGGGGGGGGGGGGGGGGGGGGGGGGGGGGGGGGGGGGGGGGGGGGGGGGGGGGGGGGGGGGGGGGGGGGGGGGGGGGGGGGGGGGGGGGGGGGGGGGGGGGGGGGGGGGGGGGGGGGGGGGGGGGGGGGGGGGGGGGGGGGGGGGGGGGGGGGGGGGGGGGGGGGGGGGGGGGGGGGGGGGGGGGGGGGGGGGGGGGGGGGGGGGGGGGGGGGGGGGGGGGGGGGGGGGGGGGGGGGGGGGGGGGGGGGGGGGGGGGGGGGGGGGGGGGGGGGGGGGGGGGGGGGGGGGGGGGGGGGGGGGGGGGGGGGGGGGGGGGGGGGGGGGGGGGGGGGGGGGGGGGGGGGGGGGGGGGGGGGGGGGGGGGGGGGGGGGGGGGGGGGGGGGGGGGGGGGGGGGGGGGGGGGGGGGGGGGGGGGGGGGGGGGGGGGGGGGGGGTATTTAGTAGCAAAGTAGTATGGAAGTAACGGTAACGGTGGCAAAAGTAACAATAGCAGTTTTGTAGTAATTGTAACAGTGGCAACGGAAAAATAACTAAGCAAAGATCAATATGTGAAAAGCTCATAGGCATTGGATCAGTGATGGATAATTATGTCGGAAACGATTCCTCATGCAACAGTTATAACATAGGGTGACACAGAACTAGCTCCAGTTCGTCAATGTAATGTAGGCATGTATTCCGAATATAGTCATACGTGCTTATGGAAAGGGACATTTGCATTTGTGCCCCTAACTCGAACCCACTACTCAGATTTGCCCCCAATTTCGAAGCATGCTCAAATTTGCCCCTCCGCCATTAGTTGCACTTATAGAAATACCCTTCCGTGCTGTTTCCGTCCAGTCAAAGCCGTTTGACTGTTATCTGGCCGTTTCTTTGACATTTTTGCCCCTGTCTCAATGTGTCATTTACTGGTGGGGCCCACTCTCAAAAAATAAAACAAAAAACCCTTTCTCTCACCCCCTCTCCCTCACACACTTACAGGTGGGGCCAATCTAGAAAGAAGAAAAAGAAAAAGACTAATCAAACTAGGTATTGGGCCCACTTTCATTGGCTTAACAATATTTCTCAATATTTTGTTTTAATTAACTGTTGATTAGGCTGACAGTTGCTGACGGCGACCAATTCCCGCGGCGGAGGCACGCCGGGAGGCCACGAGGAGGCCAGACGAGGGGAGCAGGCGATAGCCCTGGATCTACCGCATCCAGGGATGAATTCTTCGGACCATATGGTCACCGGAGCGAATGGCGGCGTCCATTCCCACGGTGGCTTTGGGTGGCGCAAGCGAGGGACCTACGATGCAAGGGGAGAGAGGGGAAGGCTGTGTGACATTAACGAGCTCACTAGGAGCACGACGGAGACGCTGCTGGGCTCGGGGAAGACCAGAGCGAGGACTTCGACCATGGCGGCCATGGCAGATCTCGGAGCTCGCGGGGAAGATGACCCGAGATCATGGGGCTTGCTATGGAGGATGACCATGGCTTCTGCTGTACATCAGGACGCCCGGGGAGCGACTGGGATCGGCCGGCGTGCTTCAACGGCATCCAATCGAAGGCGGTGGTCCGAGGTCGGAGGCGGGGAAGATGCGTCCAGGCGCTCAGTCTTGGACTTGTCTGTTCAAATTGGTAGGCCGGGATGACGATGTCATGTTGTAAGATCGTCCTGGCGAGGTGGTGAAGCTTGGGGCTATCGTTGGCCATGTGCTGGACAGACGACGGCGATGGGGCGGCCTAAGGAGAATCAAGTGCAGAGCTAGATGGCAGTTCCTTACCTCCCCTCGTAGTTGGGGGGGGGGGGGGGGGGGGGGGGGGGGGGGGGGGGGGGGGGGGGGGGGGGGGGGGGGGGGGGGGGGGGGGGGGGGGGGGGGGGGGGGGGGGGGGGGGGGGGGGGGGGGGGGGGGGGGGGGGGGGGGGGGGGGGGGGGGGGGGGGGGGGGGGGGGGGGGGGGGGGGGGGGGGGGGGGGGGGGGGGGGGGGGGGGGGGGGGGGGGGGGGGGGGGGGGGGGGGGGGGGGGGGGGGGGGGGGGGGGGGGGGGGGGGGGGGGGGGGGGGGGGGGGGGGGGGGGGGGGGGGGGGGGGGGGGGGGGGGGGGGGGGGGGGGGGGGGGGGGGGGGGGGGGGGGGGGGGGGGGGGGGGGGGGGGGGGGGGGGGGGGGGGGGGGGGGGGGGGGGGGGGGGGGGGGGGGGGGGGGGGGGGGGGGGGGGGGGGGGGGGGGGGGGGGGGGGGGGGGGGGGGGGGGGGGGGGGGGGGGGGGGGGGGGGGGGGGGGGGGGGGGGGGGGGGGGGGGGGGGGGGGGGGGGGGGGGGGGGGGGGGGGGGGGGGGGGGGGGGGGGGGGGGGGGGGGGGGGGGGGGGGGGGGGGGGGGGGGGGGGGGGGGGGGGGGGGGGGGGGGGGGGGGGGGGGGGGGGGGGGGGGGGGGGGGGGGGGGGGGGGGGGGGGGGGGGGGGGGGGGGGGGGGGGGGGGGGGGGGGGGGGGGGGGGGGGGGGGGGGGGGGGGGGGGGGGGGGGGGGGGGGGGGGGGGGGGGGGGGGGGGGGGGGGGGGGGGGGGGGGGGGGGGGGGGGGGGGGGGGGGGGGGGGGGGGGGGGGGGGGGGGGGGGGGGGGGGGGGGGGGGGGGGGGGGGGGGGGGGGGGGGGGGGGGGGGGGGGGGGGGGGGGGGGGGGGGGGGGGGGGGGGGGGGGGGGGGGGGGGGGGGGGGGGGGGGGGGGGGGGGGGGGGGGGGGGGGGGGGGGGGGGGGGGGGGGGGGGGGGGGGGAATATCTAGGTATGATCATGTATATAGGCATCACGTCCGTGACAAGTAGACCGACCCCTGCCTGCATCTACTACTATTACTCCACACATCGACCGCTGTCCAGCATGCATCTAGAGTATTAAGTTCATAAGAATAGAGTAACGCCTTAAGCAAGATGACATGATGTAGAGGGATAAACTCATGCAATATGATATAAAACCCATCTTTTTATCCTCGATGGCAACAATACAATACGTGTCGTTTCCTTTTCTGTCACTGGGATCGAGCACCGCAAGATTGAAACCAAAGCTAAGAACTTCTCCCATTGCAAGAAAGATCAATCTAGTAGGCCAAACCAAACTGATAATTTGAAGAGACTTGCAAAGATAAACCAATCATACATAAAAGAATTCAGAGAAGATTCAAATATTGTTCATAGATAAACTTGATCATAAACCCACAATTCATCGGATCTCGACAAACACACCACAAAAGAAGATTAAATCGAATAGATCTCCAAGAGAATCGAGGAGAACTTTATATTGAGATCCAAAGAGAGAGAAGAAGCCATCTAACTACTAGCTATGGCCCGAAGGTCTGAGGTAAAATACTGATACGTCTCCAACATATCTACTTTTCCAAACACTTTTGCCCTTGTTTTGGACTCTAAGTTGCATGATTTGAATGGAACTAACCCAGACTGATGCTGTTTTCAGCAGAATTACCATGGTGTTATTTATGTGCAGGAACAAATGTTCTCGAAATGACCCGAAACTTCACGGAGCAACTTTTCAGAAAATATGAAAAATACCTGCAAAAGATGAAGGCCAGGGGCCCACCACCTCTCCACGAGGGTGGGGGCGTGCCTGCCCCCCTAGGGCGCGCCCCTACCTCGTGGGCCCCCTGTTGCCTCTCCGACTCCAACTCCAACTCCATATATTGTGTTTCGGGGAGAAAAAAATTAGAGAGAAGAAATCATCGCGTTTTACGATACGGAGCCGCCGCCAAGCCCTAAAACCTCTCGGGAGGGCTGGTCTGGAGTCCGTTCGGGGCTCCGGAGAGGGAAATCCGTCGCCATCGTCATCATCAACCATCCTCCATCACCAATTTCATGATGCTCACCACCGTCTGTGAGTCATTCCATCGTAGGCTTGCTGGACGGTGATGAGTTGGATGGGATCTATCATGTAATCGAGTTAGTTTTGTTAGGGTTTGATCCCTAGTGTCCACTATGTTCTGAGATTGATGTTGCTATGACTTTGCTATGCTTAATGCTTGTCACTAGGGTCCGAGTGCCAGGATTTCAGATCTGAACCTATTATGTTTTCATCAATATATGAGTGTTCTTGATCCTATCTTGCAAGTCTATAGTCACCTATTATGTGTTATGATCTGTTAACCCAAAGTGACAATAATCGGGATACTCACCGGTGATGACCGTAGCTTGAGGAGTTCATGTATTCACTATGTGTTAATGCTTTGTTCCGGTTCTCTATTAAAAGGAGGCCTTAATATCCCTTAGTTTTCGTAAGGACCCCGCTGCCACGGGAGGGTAGGAAAAAAGATGTCATGCAAGTTCTTTTCCATAAGCACGTATGACTATATGCGGAATACATGACTACATTACATTGAGGAACTGGAGCTAGTTCTGTGTCACCCTAGGTTATGACTGTTACCTGATGAACCGCATCCAGCATAATTCTCCATCACAGATCCATTGCCTACGAGCTTTCCATATATTGTTCTTCACTTATTTACTTTCCATTGCTATTGCTATCATCACTACAAAATACCAAAAACATTACTTTTACTATTGTTACCTTTTGCTACCATTACCACTACTATCATATTACTTTGCTACTAAATACTTTGCTACAGATATTAAGTTTCCAAGTGTGGTTGAATTGACAACTTAGCTGCTAATACTTGAGAGTATTCTTTGGCTCCCCTTGTGTCGAGGGGGGGGGGGGGGGGGGGGGGGGGGGGGGGGGGGGGGGGGGGGGGGGGGGGGGGGGGGGGGGGGGGGGGGGGGGGGGGGGGGGGGGGGGGGGGGGGGGGGGGGGGGGGGGGGGGGGGGGGGGGGGGGGGGGGGGGGGGGGGGGGGGGGGGGGGGGGGGGGGGGGGGGGGGGGGGGGGGGGGGGGGGGGGGGGGGGGGGGGGGGGGGGGGGGGGGGGGGGGGGGGGGGGGGGGGGGGGGGGGGGGGGGGGGGGGGGGGGGGGGGGGGGGGGGGGGGGGGGGGGGGGGGGGGGGGGGGGGGGGGGGGGGGGGGGGGGGGGGGGGGGGGGGGGGGGGGGGGGGGGGGGGGGGGGGGGGGGGGGGGGGGGGGGGGGGGGGGGGGGGGGGGGGGGGGGGGGGGGGGGGGGGGGGGGGGGGGGGGGGGGGGGGGGGGGGGGGGGGGGGGGGGGGGGGGGGGGGGGGGGGGGGGGGGGGGGGGGGGGGGGGGGGGGGGGGGGGGGGGGGGGGGGGGGGGGGGGGGGGGGGGGGGGGGGGGGGGGGGGGGGGGGGGGGGGGGGGGGGGGGGGGGGGGGGGGGGGGGGGGGGGGGGGGGGGGGGGGGGGGGGGGGGGGGGGGGGGGGGGGGGGGGGGGGGGGGGGGGGGGGGGGGGGGGGGGGGGGGGGGGGGGGGGGGGGGGGGGGGGGGGGGGGGGGGGGGGGGGGGGGGGGGGGGGGGGGGGGGGGGGGGGGGGGGGGGGGGGGGGGGGGGGGGGGGGGGGGGGGGGGGGGGGGGGGGGGGGGGGGGGGGGGGGGGGGGGGGGGGGGGGGGGGGGGGGGGGGGGGGGGGGGGGGGGGGGGGGGGGGGGGGGGGGGGGGGGGGGGGGGGGGGGGGGGGGGGGGGGGGGGGGGGGGGGGGGGGGGGGGGGGGGGGGGGGGGGGGGGGGGGGGGGGGGGGGGGGGGGGGGGGGGGGGGGGGGGGGGGGGGGGGGGGGGGGGGGGGGGGGGGGGGGGGGGGGGGGGGGGGGGGGGGGGGGGGGGGGGGGGGGGGGGGGGGGGGGGGGGGGGGGGGGGGGGGGGGGGGGGGGGGGGGGGGGGGGGGGGGGGGGGGGGGGGGGGGGGGGGGGGGGGGGGGGGGGGGGGGGGGGGGGGGGGGGGGGGGGGGGGGGGGGGGGGGGGGGGGGGGGGGGGGGGGGGGGGGGGGGGGGGGGGGGGGGGGGGGGGGGGGGGGGGGGGGGGGGGGGGGGGGGGGGGGGGGGGGGGGGGGGGGGGGGGGGGGGGGGGGGGGGGGGGGGGGGGGGGGGGGGGGGGGGGGGGGGGGGGGGGGGGGGGGGGGGGGGGGGGGGGGGGGGGGGGGGGGGGGGGGGGGGGGGGGGGGGGGGGGGGGGGGGGGGGGGGGGGGGGGGGGGGGGGGGGGGGGGGGGGGGGGGGGGGGGGGGGGGGGGGGGGGGGGGGGGGGGGGGGGGGGGGGGGGGGGGGGGGGGGGGGGGGGGGGGGGGGGGGGGGGGGGGGGGGGGGGGGGGGGGGGGGGGGGGGGGGGGGGGGGGGGGGGGGGGGGGGGGGGGGGGGGGGGGGGGGGGGGGGGGGGGGGGGGGGGGGGGGGGGGGGGGGGGGGGGGGGGGGGGGGGGGGGGGGGGGGGGGGGGGGGGGGGGGGGGGGGGGGGGGGGGGGGGGGGGGGGGGGGGGGGGGGGGGGGGGGGGGGGGGGGGGGGGGGGGGGGGGGGGGGGGGGGGGGGGGGGGGGGGGGGGGGGGGGGGGGGGGGGGGGGGGGGGGGGGGGGGGGGGGGGGGGGGGGGGGGGGGGGGGGGGGGGGGGGGGGGGGGGGGGGGGGGGGGGGGGGGGGGGGGGGGGGGGGGGGGGGGGGGGGGGGGGGGGGGGGGGGGGGGGGGGGGGGGGGGGGGGGGGGGGGGGGGGGGGGGGGGGGGGGGGGGGGGGGGGGGGGGGGGGGGGGGGGGGGGGGGGGGGGGGGGGGGGGGGGGGGGGGGGGGGGGGGGGGGGGGGGGGGGGGGGGGGGGGGGGGGGGGGGGGGGGGGGGGGGGGGGGGGGGGGGGGGGGGGGGGGGGGGGGGGGGGGGGGGGGGGGGGGGGGGGGGGGGGGGGGGGGGGGGGGGGGGGGGGGGGGGGGGGGGGGGGGGGGGGGGGGGGGGGGGGGGGGGGGGGGGGGGGGGGGGGGGGGGGGGGGGGGGGGGGGGGGGGGGGGGGGGGGGGGGGGGGGGGGGGGGGGGGGGGGGGGGGGGGGGGGGGGGGGGGGGGGGGGGGGGGGGGGGGGGGGGGGGGGGGGGGGGGGGGGGGGGGGGGGGGGGGGGGGGGGGGGGGGGGGGGGGGGGGGGGGGGGGGGGGGGGGGGGGGGGGGGGGGGGGGGGGGGGGGGGGGGGGGGGGGGGGGGGGGGGGGGGGGGGGGGGGGGGGGGGGGGGGGGGGGGGGGGGGGGGGGGGGGGGGGGGGGGGGGGGGGGGGGGGGGGGGGGGGGGGGGGGGGGGGGGGGGGGGGGGGGGGGGGGGGGGGGGGGGGGGGGGGGGGGGGGGGGGGGGGGGGGGGGGGGGGGGGGGGGGGGGGGGGGGGGGGGGGGGGGGGGGGGGGGGGGGGGGGGGGGGGGGGGGGGGGGGGGGGGGGGGGGGGGGGGGGGGGGGGGGGGGGGGGGGGGGGGGGGGGGGGGGGGGGGGGGGGGGGGGGGGGGGGGGGGGGGGGGGGGGGGGGGGGGGGGGGGGGGGGGGGGGGGGGGGGGGGGGGGGGGGGGGGGGGGGGGGGGGGGGGGGGGGGGGGGGGGGGGGGGGGGGGGGGGGGGGGGGGGGGGGGGGGGGGGGGGGGGGGGGGGGGGGGGGGGGGGGGGGGGGGGGGGGGGGGGGGGGGGGGGGGGGGGGGGGGGGGGGGGGGGGGGGGGGGGGGGGGGGGGGGGGGGGGGGGGGGGGGGGGGGGGGGGGGGGGGGGGGGGGGGGGGGGGGGGGGGGGGGGGGGGGGGGGGGGGGGGGGGGGGGGGGGGGGGGGGGGGGGGGGGGGGGGGGGGGGGGGGGGGGGGGGGGGGGGGGGGGGGGGGGGGGGGGGGGGGGGGGGGGGGGGGGGGGGGGGGGGGGGGGGGGGGGGGGGGGGGGGGGGGGGGGGGGGGGGGGGGGGGGGGGGGGGGGGGGGGGGGGGGGGGGGGGGGGGGGGGGGGGGGGGGGGGGGGGGGGGGGGGGGGGGGGGGGGGGGGGGGGGGGGGGGGGGGGGGGGGGGGGGGGGGGGGGGGGGGGGGGGGGGGGGGGGGGGGGGGGGGGGGGGGGGGGGGGGGGGGGGGGGGGGGGGGGGGGGGGGGGGGGGGGGGGGGGGGGGGGGGGGGGGGGGGGGGGGGGGGGGGGGGGGGGGGGGGGGGGGGGGGGGGGGGGGGGGGGGGGGGGGGGGGGGGGGGGGGGGGGGGGGGGGGGGGGGGGGGGGGGGGGGGGGGGGGGGGGGGGGGGGGGGGGGGGGGGGGGGGGGGGGGGGGGGGGGGGGGGGGGGGGGGGGGGGGGGGGGGGGGGGGGGGGGGGGGGGGGGGGGGGGGGGGGGGGGGGGGGGGGGGGGGGGGGGGGGGGGGGGGGGGGGGGGGGGGGGGGGGGGGGGGGGGGGGGGGGGGGGGGGGGGGGGGGGGGGGGGGGGGGGGGGGGGGGGGGGGGGGGGGGGGGGGGGGGGGGGGGGGGGGGGGGGGGGGGGGGGGGGGGGGGGGGGGGGGGGGGGGGGGGGGGGGGGGGGGGGGGGGGGGGGGGGGGGGGGGGGGGGGGGGGGGGGGGGGGGGGGGGGGGGGGGGGGGGGGGGGGGGGGGGGGGGGGGGGGGGGGGGGGGGGGGGGGGGGGGGGGGGGGGGGGGGGGGGGGGGGGGGGGGGGGGGGGGGGGGGGGGGGGGGGGGGGGGGGGGGGGGGGGGGGGGGGGGGGGGGGGGGGGGGGGGGGGGGGGGGGGGGGGGGGGGGGGGGGGGGGGGGGGGGGGGGGGGGGGGGGGGGGGGGGGGGGGGGGGGGGGGGGGGGGGGGGGGGGGGGGGGGGGGGGGGGGGGGGGGGGGGGGGGGGGGGGGGGGGGGGGGGGGGGGGGGGGGGGGGGGGGGGGGGGGGGGGGGGGGGGGGGGGGGGGGGGGGGGGGGGGGGGGGGGGGGGGGGGGGGGGGGGGGGGGGGGGGGGGGGGGGGGGGGGGGGGGGGGGGGGGGGGGGGGGGGGGGGGGGGGGGGGGGGGGGGGGGGGGGGGGGGGGGGGGGGGGGGGGGGGGGGGGGGGGGGGGGGGGGGGGGGGGGGGGGGGGGGGGGGGGGGGGGGGGGGGGGGGGGGGGGGGGGGGGGGGGGGGGGGGGGGGGGGGGGGGGGGGGGGGGGGGGGGGGGGGGGGGGGGGGGGGGGGGGGGGGGGGGGGGGGGGGGGGGGGGGGGGGGGGGGGGGGGGGGGGGGGGGGGGGGGGGGGGGGGGGGGGGGGGGGGGGGGGGGGGGGGGGGGGGGGGGGGGGGGGGGGGGGGGGGGGGGGGGGGGGGGGGGGGGGGGGGGGGGGGGGGGGGGGGGGGGGGGGGGGGGGGGGGGGGGGGGGGGGGGGGGGGGGGGGGGGGGGGGGGGGGGGGGGGGGGGGGGGGGGGGGGGGGGGGGGGGGGGGGGGGGGGGGGGGGGGGGGGGGGGGGGGGGGGGGGGGGGGGGGGGGGGGGGGGGGGGGGGGGGGGGGGGGGGGGGGGGGGGGGGGGGGGGGGGGGGGGGGGGGGGGGGGGGGGGGGGGGGGGGGGGGGGGGGGGGGGGGGGGGGGGGGGGGGGGGGGGGGGGGGGGGGGGGGGGGGGGGGGGGGGGGGGGGGGGGGGGGGGGGGGGGGGGGGGGGGGGGGGGCTAGACCTTGACGCCTAACCGTCTGGAAGAAGCACAGTCTTCAAAGGAAACAAGCATCGGATCCACGCAGGATCAATCTCTTCAGTGATGCTCAATCACTTTGGGTTTGTAGGTGTTGGGTTTTTGGGTTTTCCTCACTTGATGATTTTCGCTCAAAGTCCTCGGAGGATGGGTTGCTCTCAAATGACAAGTGTCAGTTTCTCTTGGAGCAGCCAACCAGCTAGTGGTTATAGGGGGCGGCTATTTATAGCCTAGGGAGCAGTCCGACATGATAAGACATAAATGCCCTTGTATGATATGACCGTTAGGTGGGTAGATATTTTGGGACAGCTGGCGCGTAGCACAGCAATGGTCGGAATTTTGACTATCAAAATTCTCAGGGCTATCGTGTTCCTAACTGTGTAGGCAATTCACACTGGTGAATTCCTAACTCCTCAGTCAGAACAAATTCCTCAAAGACCAGAAGAACTTCGTCTCTATCACTGAAGAATATGACTGAAAAATGAAAGGGTTGAGGAAATAGAACCAAGAAGCTCGGTGAAGACAATGATTTGGTAGACCAGTTCCAACTGATGTCTCAGTTGTACATCTGGTTGGAGCGGCTGAGTATTTAAACTCCAGGACACCCAGTCCCGGACACACAGTCCTCACCGTATTCTCCTTGAGCTAAGGTCACACAGACCTCGCCCAATCACTCGTGGTAAGTCTTCAGGTGACTTTCGAACCTTCACAAACTCGGTCACTCGGCGATCCACAATTCCTCTTGGATGCTCTAGACCTTGACGCCTAACCGTCTGGAAGAAGCACAGTCTTCAAAGGAAACAGGGGGGGGGGGGGGGGGGGGGGGGGGGGGGGGGGGGGGGGGGGGGGGGGGGGGGGGGGGGGGGGGGGGGGGGGGGGGGGGGGGGGGGGGGGGGGGGGGGGGGGGGGGGGGGGGGGGGGGGGGGGGGGGGGGGGGGGGGGGGGGGGGGGGGGGGGGGGGGGGGGGGGGGGGGGGGGGGGGGGGGGGGGGGGGGGGGGGGGGGGGGGGGGGGGGGGGGGGGGGGGGGGGGGGGGGGGGGGGGGGGGGGGGGGGGGGGGGGGGGGGGGGGGGGGGGGGGGGGGGGGGGGGGGGGGGGGGGGGGGGGGGGGGGGGGGGGGGGGGGGGGGGGGGGGGGGGGGGGGGGGGGGGGGGGGGGGGGGGGGGGGGGGGGGGGGGGGGGGGGGGGGGGGGGGGGGGGGGGGGGGGGGGGGGGGGGGGGGGGGGGGGGGGGGGGGGGGGGGGGGGGGGGGGGGGGGGGGGGGGGGGGGGGGGGGGGGGGGGGGGGGGGGGGGGGGGGGGGGGGGGGGGGGGGGGGGGGGGGGGGGGGGGGGGGGGGGGGGGGGGGGGGGGGGGGGGGGGGGGGGGGGGGGGGGGGGGGGGGGGGGGGGGGGGGGGGGGGGGGGGGGGGGGGGGGGGGGGGGGGGGGGGGGGGGGGGGGGGGGGGGGGGGGGGGGGGGCACATTCTTAAGTCTGGAATTGTTGTCTACCTAGTGAACCTTTGTCATCTGCTCCACTCCATTCCTATGGATGTGTGCTTCGTGTCTCAGCTCAAGAGATGTTGCTATGACTCACTTTGTGAGCTGATCCTAAGTTGATTGATCTTCGAGAAGATAGATTCTTCTAGGTTTTCTTTTCCTCCTCTCGTCATGTTAGCTGGAACGGAGCAAGACATCAAGACAAAGATGGTGATTGAATCAACGTTCATTTGAAGTGCAACCTGGATCGTGAAGATTATACTAGTTTGCGTCTCCCCTTCATCCTACCCTACGCTTGAATCTCGAGACGAGATTCTTGTTTAGTGGGGGTGAGTTGTCACATCCCTAGCTTCTGGTGCTGCCTGGTGTTTGCATCATGTTTAAATTTTGAAACTTGAACTGAGGGAAATTGGAAGCCTCAAAACCCTAAATAAAAGAAGGGCAAAAACCCTAAAAATCTCATTCATTGTTCCAAAATGCTCTTCTTAAATGTTTGATAATTTTTGGCAAGGGTTCTGGTCCCAACCAAAATATTGAACATTTTTAAGGATTTATTTTTGGGACTTTGAATTTAATTCATTAGCTATTTGAATTTGAATTATATTCATATAATTAGAATATAATTTCAAATATCCCTGAAATATTTTATGAGCTTTTGGAAAAGTCCATCTAGCAAAATAAAAATATTCAGAGGAGCTTTTGGCATTGTTTGAATTATTTTAAATTCAAAACAGTGGCAAAAGAATTAAATAAAAGAAAACAGAACAGGAATATAAAAAAAAGGAGAGAAGCCCAGCAACTTACCTGGCGCTTACCTGTCCAGCCCAGCTCCTGTGCGGCGGGGGGGGGGGGGGGGGGGGGGGGGGGGGGGGGGGGGGGGGGGGGGGGGGGGGGGGGGGGGGGGGGGGGGGGGGGGGGGGGGGGGGGGGGGGGGGGGGGGGGGGGGGGGGGGGGGGGGGGGGGGGGGGGGGGGGGGGGGGGGGGGGGGGGGGGGGGGGGGGGGGGGGGGGGGGGGGGGGGGGGGGGGGGGGGGGGGGGGGGGGGGGGGGGGGGGGGGGGGGGGGGGGGGGGGGGGGGGGGGGGGGGGGGGGGGGGGGGGGGGGGGGGGGGGGGGGGGGGGGGGGGGGGGGGGGGGGGGGGGGGGGGGGGGGGGGGGGGGGGGGGGGGGGGGGGGGGGGGGGGGGGGGGGGGGGGGGGGGGGGGGGGGGGGGGGGGGGGGGGGGGGGGGGGGGGGGGGGGGGGGGGGGGGGGGGGGGGGGGGGGGGGGGGGGGGGGGGGGGGGGGGGGGGGGGGGGGGGGGGGGGGGGGGGGGGGGGGGGGGGGGGGGGGGGGGGGGGGGGGGGGGGGGGGGGGGGGGGGGGGGGGGGGGGGGGGGGGGGGGGGGGGGGGGGGGGGGGGGGGGGGGGGGGGGGGGGGGGGGGGGGGGGGGGGGGGGGGGGGGGGGGGGGGGGGGGGGGGGGGGGGGGGGGGGGGGGGGGGGGGGGGGGGGGGGGGGGGGGGGGGGGGGGGGGGGGGGGGGGGGGGGGGGGGGGGGGGGGGGGGGGGGGGGGGGGGGGGGGGGGGGGGGGGGGGGGGGGGGGGGGGGGGGGGGGGGGGGGGGGGGGGGGGGGGGGGGGGGGGGGGGGGGGGGGGGGGGGGGGGGGGGGGGGGGGGGGGGGGGGGGGGGGGGGGGGGGGGGGGGGGGGGGGGGGGGGGGGGGGGGGGGGGGGGGGGGGGGGGGGGGGGGGGGGGGGGGGGGGGGGGGGGGGGGGGGGGGGGGGGGGGGGGGGGGGGGGGGGGGGGGGGGGGGGGGGGGGGGGGGGGGGGGGGGGGGGGGGGGGGGGGGGGGGGGGGGGGGGGGGGGGGGGGGGGGGGGGGGGGGGGGGGGGGGGGGGGGGGGGGGGGGGGGGGGGGGGGGGGGGGGGGGGGGGGGGGGGGGGGGGGGGGGGGGGGGGGGGGGGGGGGGGGGGGGGGGGGGGGGGGGGGGGGGGGGGGGGGGGGGGGGGGGGGGGGGGGGGGGGGGGGGGGGGGGGGGGGGGGGGGGGGGGGGGGGGGGGGGGGGGGGGGGGGGGGGGGGGGGGGGGGGGGGGGGGGGGGGGGGGGGGGGGGGGGGGGGGGGGGGGGGGGGGGGGGGGGGGGGGGGGGGGGGGGGGGGGGGGGGGGGGGGGGGGGGGGGGGGGGGGGGGGGGGGGGGGGGGGGGGGGGGGGGGGGGGGGGGGGGGGGGGGGGGGGGGGGGGGGGGGGGGGGGGGGGGGGGGGGGGGGGGGGGGGGGGGGGGGGGGGGGGGGGGGGGGGGGGGGGGGGGGGGGGGGGGGGGGGGGGGGGGGGGGGGGGGGGGGGGGGGGGGGGGGGGGGGGGGGGGGGGGGGGGGGGGGGGGGGGGGGGGGGGGGGGGGGGGGGGGGGGGGGGGGGGGGGGGGGGGGGGGGGGGGGGGGGGGGGGGGGGGGGGGGGGGGGGGGGGGGGGGGGGGGGGGGGGGGGGGGGGGGGGGGGGGCACCTACCAATCCCTTCGAGTGAAGCCATTGGAAATCTCATACAGTTCAGTCAAATTCTTCAGTGACAGAGACGCAGTTCTTCTGGTCACTGATGACTTTGCCCTGACTGAGGACTTAGGAATTCGCCAGTGCGAATTGCCTACACAGTGAGGAACATGATAGCCCTGAGGAATTTGAGAGTCAAATTTCCGACCGTTGTTGTGCTGCGCGCCAGCTGTCCAAAATATCCTGTCCACCTAACGGTCATATCATTGAAGGGCATTTATGTCTTATCATGTCGGGCTGCTCCCTAGGCTATAAATAGCCGCCCCCCACAACCACTAGCTGGTTGGCTGCTCCGAGAGAACTTGACACTTGTCATTTGAGAGCAACCCATCCTCCGAGGACTTTGAGCGAAAATCATCAAGTGAGGAAAATCCAAAACCAAACACCCACAAACCCAAAGTGATTGAGCATCACTGAAGAAATTGATCCTGTGTGGATCCAACGCTTGTTACCTTTGAAGACTGTGCTTCTTCCAGACGGTTAGGCATCAAGGTCTAGAGCATCCAAGAGAAATTGTGGATCGCCGAGTGACCAAGTCTGTGAAGGTTTGGAAGTCACCTGAAGACTTACCACGAGTGATTGGACGAGGCCTGCGTGGTCTTAGTTCAAGGAGAATACGGTGAGGACTGGGTGTCCTGAGTTGCGGCTCAGAGACTGGGTGTCCGGGACTGTGTGTCCTCGAGTTTAAATACTCAGCCGCTCCAACCAGACGTACAACTGAGATAGTAGTTGGAACTAGTTTACCAAATCATTGTCTTCACCAACTGACTGGTTCTATTTCCTCAACTCTTTCATTTCCTCATTACTGTGTTGAATGTTGTTCATATCTATGCTTGAAGACTTTGACTGAAGACTTTCACAAATTCCTCAGTTCAATTTCTTTAGTCTGTCTGTCTTCATCTTGTTATCCTGTGTTTACGCTTTCCGTACTCTGTGCTAGTCTTCATTTCATCATGATGACTATGTTTGTATCCTGTTATGTTTACTTCTGAGTACTTATTCCGCTGCAAGTAGTTCTTCGCTAAGGAATTTCCTCACCAGCAAATTCCTTAGTGAAGAATTCATAAAAATCGCCTATTCACCCCCCCTCTAGTCGATATAACGCACTTTCAATTGGTATCAGAGCAAGGTACTCCCTTGTTCTGTGTGATTTTGGTTTAACCGCCTAGAGTTTTAGTTATGTCGACCGCAGGTATGAAGAAAGTGACATGCCCTATCTTTGACGGTCATGACTATCCCAAGTGGAAGGCCATGATGAGGAAGCGCCTCATGCAAAGAACAGCGAACTGTGGACCGTCACTGAGATTGGTCTTACTCAAGCATGAAGTAGGGTTTTACCTCCATCGAGAGGGCCCGAACCTGGGTAAAACATCGTGTCCCTTGCCTCCTGTTACCATTAGCCTTAGACGCACAGATCGGGACCCCCTACCCGAGATCCGCCGGTTTTGACACCGACATTGGTGCTTTCATTGAGAGTTCCTCTATGTCATCGGTGCAAGGCTCTATGGCACCTTCAATCATCAACAACAACGCGGTTCAGGGTGAGACTTTTCTCCCCGGACAGATCTTCGTGTTCGGCGGCTCCGCACTGTGGGCCAATTCGTTCGTCCATCTGGAGCAGATCGACAGCTACGCCCCTGGCCATCAGGTTAGGTTCGGAAACTTGAACTACATGGCCGATATCCGCGGAGACTTGATCTTCGACGGATTTGAGCCTACGCTAGGAGCACCGAATAGTCACGACGAGCATGGCTTAGACCTGCTGTCGGACAATACTCGGGATATCGCGCCTGCTGGAGCTCCGACCCAAAATCCAGGTGCAGATTGCATCGTTCGGGGACGGGTGGATAGACCCCGCCTCAGAGGCTGCTGTAAGTGCATCTAGTGCCCCTTAGTGATTTTGGTGTATTGAAGACTTATAGGTTAAGTAACTGATGCGTTTGTGAGTGTACACAGGTGTATAAGTCTATGAGGAGTTTGATGTTTACAGAGAAAGTCGACCCCTAAAAATGAAGTTCTTCGACTGAAGACTTTGATATTCTGAAGACTTTCTGAAGACTTTGAAAGTGAAGAAATTGGTGTGACCTTGAAGACTTGGTATTCACTTGAGTAACATGAAGCGTGAAGACTTTTGTTTTCGTAGTTTCATTTTCTCTTTCTTGAGTCATAGGAAACACCGTACTGTTAAAGGGGGTCGAGAAAATACTAAGGAAAAATTTCCATGTGATGCTCAACTCAAAATCCTACGGGGGGGGGGGGGGGGGGGGGGGGGGGGGGGGGGGGGGGGGGGGGGGGGGGGGGGGGGGGGGGGGGGGGGGGGGGGGGGGGGGGGGGGGGGGGGGGGGGGGGGGGGGGGGGGGGGGGGGGGGGGGGGGGGGGGGGGGGGGGGGGGGGGGGGGGGGGGGGGGGGGGGGGGGGGGGGGGGGGGGGGGGGGGGGGGGGGGGGGGGGGGGGGGGGGGGGGGGGGGGGGGGGGGGGGGGGGGGGGGGGGGGGGGGGGGGGGGGGGGGGGGGGGGGGGGGGGGGGGGGGGGGGGGGGGGGGGGGGGGGGGGGGGGGGGGGGGGGGGGGGGGGGGGGGGGGGGGGGGGGGGGGGGGGGGGGGGGGGGGGGGGGGGGGGGGGGGGGGGGGGGGGGGGGGGGGGGGGGGGGGGGGGGGGGGGGGGGGGGGGGGGGGGGGGGGGGGGGGGGGGGGGGGGGGGGGGGGGGGGGGGGGGGGGGGGGGGGGGGGGGGGGGGGGGGGGGGGGGGGGGGGGGGGGGGGGGGGGGGGGGGGGGGGGGGGGGGGGGGGGGGGGGGGGGGGGGGGGGGGGGGGGGGGGGGGGGGGGGGGGGGGGGGGGGGGGGGGCGGCGTCCATACCGTCGATGTCTTCGGAGTCGAAGTCGAGCATGTCGGTTAAATCATCGACAGTGGCTACGAAGTGGGTGGTGGGTGGGCTTTGAATTTCTTCATCGTCCACATCCCAACCTTGCCGACCATAGTCCGGCCAGGGCTCTCCTGACAAAGAGAGAGACTTTAGTGAATTCAGAATATCGCCGAAGGGCGAGTGCTGAAAGATGTCCGGGGCGGTGAACTCCATGATCGGCGCCCAATCGGGTTCAATCGGTCGGGGTGCGGAGGGCTGGGAGTCTGGAGAGGAGTCCGGCTCCTTGGAGTCACGGGCTTCACAGAGAATAGGGCTGGTGCTCGGCTCGATCGCCATAGAGATTGCAGCCTCCGAGGCGGTGTCTAACCATCCATCCTCGGTTGGTACGATCGGCTCCGAGCTAGGGGTCGGAGCGGACACAGGTGCGGCCTCCAGAGCACTGTTCGGCGGCAGAGCTAAATCATGCCCATCGTGACAGTGCGGCGCGCTCGGCTGTGGCTCGAATCCGTCGAAGATCAAGTCTCCGCGGATGTCGGCCATGTAGTTCAAACTTCCAAATCTGACCTGATGGCCAGGGGCGTAGCTTTCGATTTGCTCCAGATGACCAAGCGAATTGGCCAGCAGTGCAAAGCCACCGAATACGAAGATCTGTCCGGGGAGAAAAGTCTCACCCTGGATCGCATCGCTGTTGGTGATCGGAGAAGCCATCGGGCCTAAAAACGACGACACAGAGGAACTCTCAATGAAAGCACCAATGTCAGTGTCAAAACCGGCGGATCTCGGGTAGGGGGTCCCGAACTGTGCGTCTAGGCCGGATGGTAACAGGAGGCAGGGGACACGATGTTTTACCCAGGTTCGGGCCCTCTTGATGGAGGTAAAACCCTACGTCCTGCTTGATTAATATCGATGATATGGGTAGTACAAGAGTAGATCTACCACGGGATCAGAGAGGCTAAACCCTAGAAGCTTGCCTATGGTATGATTGTTGTTCGTCCTACAGACTAAAACTCTCCGGTTTATATAGACACCGGAGAGGGCTAGGGTTACACAGAGTTGGTTACAATGGTAGGAGATCTACATATCCGTATCGCCAAGCTTGCCTTCCATGCCACGGAAAGTCCCTTCCGGACACGGGACGAAGTCTTCAATCTTGTATCTTCATAGTCCAGGAGTTCGGCCGAAGGTATAGTCCGGCCATCCGGACACCCCCTAATCCAGGACTCCCTGAAGCACCAAGACATCAGGTCCCTCGAGGAGCACTCGGGGGCTACCCTTTTTATCTATATGATAAGTTTTATGCCTACGTATGTGTTATTTCGGTATTCTGCCTGGCACCGGGTTCAACCAATCGGCCCGGGGGGCTTGCCGCTTTGTACTATGTCAATGCTACCTGCAGTCGGACAAGTAGTGTGCCGGCACCTAAGCCCTCTCTTGCCATCAGCCGCAGCTCGTAGAGCGACTGTCCGGCTGGCAAGAGTTAAATGCAAGAAAGGTGCCCACATGAAAAATGGCTAAGGACCAAGGCATTCACATAGACCAAGCCAACTCCTCACCTCGTCGACCGGCTGTGGAGCAGCTGGCCAGCCGGTTTCTAAAAATATAACTTGCTACGCTCTATAAATGTTGAGTAATTGCCTTCCCAAAACGGCCAAGTACTTGACCCAGCCATAGACCGCAGAGCGATTGTCAGGTTGGCAAGACGACAGCTAAGGGAAGGCGGCAAAGGGAAAAGCCAAAAGAGCAGAAAAGCAAGACAAGTCGGAAATTGGCAAAGATAATTTACATAGCAAAATGCCCTTGGCCAGCATTCAACAGAGTTTGAATACACCCCCAGCGGGTGGAACTGCGCAAATCTAACAACTGGTAGTTTTTGAGCGGCGCCGGGGTGCGGCTTGAGTGGAGGGCCGAGAGGCCTCTCTGTCGCGGCCACGGGGTGGCCGGTCGGCCGCATCATGCGTTGGTGATGTAGGTTTAGGTGCTTCCTCCTCTAATTGGGGTAGCAACCTGCGCTTTGGGTAGCTCTTGGAGGGGCATTCGAGTTCATACCCTTCGGTCGCAAGGACTTCAGTCCATCTGTCGGCTAGCAAATCTTGATCAGCTCTAAGCTGTTGCTGTTTTTTCTTGAAGCTACTTGCCGTGGCCATAAGCCTGCGTTTGAAACGCTCTTGTTCGACGGGATCCTCCGGCACGAGAAATTCGTCGTCGTCGAGGCTTGCCTCGTCATCGGAGGGAGGCATATAATTATCGTCCTCGACCTCTCTGTCTGCCGCTCTCGCATGAGGGCTGGCTTCTCTATCCTCCTGTGCTGAATCTTGCTGGAGGTGGTTGTCTTCGGCACTGTCTGGGGTGTTATTATCCCTCGTGCCGGAATCACCATTTTTGTTTTGGCGGGATTTAGAGCAGCGCCGCTGACGCCGGCGCTTAGGCTGCTTCCTGGAGGGGTCATCCTCCGCTGTTCCATCGCCATTGCCTTCTTTTGGGGTGTCCACCATGTATATATCACACGAAGAGGTGGCTTTCCAGTGCCCTATAGGCGCTGGTTCTTGATCGTCTCCTGCATC
>JAAAWM010010222.1:0-36006 GCA_036873465.1 Thinopyrum obtusiflorum
GCTCTGGTTTCGGAAACACTGTGTAGTACCATGGGGTGTTTTATTTGGCTTTGCAAATTCCACCCCCAGGGTGCCTTTAGGCAGTTGATTGCATCGCTAATGCAACTTCGAAAATTTTCCACAATGGCATGATGCATTTTACATCACAGTGAGCCTGCAGTCTTCATCTCTTTCTTTTTCTTTCGAATTCTGTTTATTTCCGGGAATCAGTGAGCTTGCAGTTATGCAAGCTTTTACATTTTTAATTTACAGGTACAAGAGGTACGAGGCATTCCAGATAACATATATAAGCAAATGTCAAGTAATGCTAAAGTGGATCTACCTTTTATAGCCCATACATATAGTATCACAAATTAATTGAAATATGCTGCAGAAATTTATCAGTATTGGAGGCAGAGCAGAGCTACTATAAATTAGTGTCAATAGAACATACATTCCTACTAGGAAGGGGAAATATACAGTACTGACAGGCAGTGGACTACTGGACTTTGTGATGGGTCCTAGTGTACAAATTCAATGGGGGGGGGGGGGGGGGGGGGGGGGGGGGGGGGGGGGGGGGGGGGGGGGGGGGGGGGGGGGGGGGGGGGGGGGGGGGGGGGGGGGGGGGGGGGGGGGGGGGGGGGGGGGGGGGGGGGGGGGGGGGGGGGGGGGGGGGGGGGGGGGGGGGGGGGGGGGGGGGGGGGGGGGGGGGGGGGGGGGGGGGGGGGGGGGGGGGGGGGGGGGGGGGGGGGGGGGGGGGGGGGGGGGGGGGGGGGGGGGGGGGGGGGGGGGGGGGGGGGGGGGGGGGGGGGGGGGGGGGGGGGGGGGGGGGGGGGGGGGGGGGGGGGGGGGGGGGGGGGGGGGGGGGGGGGGGGGGGGGGGGGGGGGGGGGGGGGGGGGGGGGGGGGGGGGGGGGGGGGGGGGGGGGGGGGGGGGGGGGGGGGGGGGGGGGGGGGGGGGGGGGGGGGGGGGGGGGGGGGGGGGGGGGGGGGGGGGGGGGGGGGGGGGGGGGGGGGGGGGGGGGGGGGGGGGGGGGGGGGGGGGGGGGGGGGGGGGGGGGGGGGGGGGGGGGGGGGGGGGGGGGGGGGGGGGGGGGGGGGGGGGGGGGGGGGGGGGGGGGGGGGGGGGGGGGGGGGGGGGGGGGGGGGGGGGGGGGGGGGGGGGGGGGGGGGGGGGGGGGGGGGGGGGGGGGGGGGGGGGGGGGGGGGGGGGGGGGGGGGGGGGGGGGGGGGGGGGGGGGGGGGGGGGGGGGGGGGGGGGGGGGGGGGGGGGGGGGGGGGGGGGGGGGGGGGGGGGGGGGGGGGGGGGGGGGGGGGGGGGGGGGGGGGGGGGGGGGGGGGGGGGGGGGGGGGGGGGGGGGGGGGGGGGGGGGGGGGGGGGGGGGGGGGGGGGGGGGGGGGGGGGGGGGGGGGGGGGGGGGGGGGGGGGGGGGGGGGGGGGGGGGGGGGGGGGGGGGGGGGGGGGGGGGGGGGGGGGGGGGGGGGGGGGGGGGGGGGGGGGGGGGGGGGGGGGGGGGGGGGGGGGGGGGGGGGGGGGGGGGGGGGGGGGGGGGGGGGGGGGGGGGGGGGGGGGGGGGGGGGGGGGGGGGGGGGGGGGGGGGGGGGGGGGGGGGGGGGGGGGGGGGGGGGGGGGGGGGGGGGGGGGGGGGGGGGGGGGGGGGGGGGGGGGGGGGGGGGGGGGGGGGGGGGGGGGGGGGGGGGGGGGGGGGGGGGGGGGGGGGGGGGGGGGCACCCGCCGCTCCACCTCTCACCGCCCACACGACGAACAGGGAAAGCCATCACTGCCACCATGGTGCCCGCCGGAGAGCCAACCATGCGAATCCCCATCCGAGGCCGCTGCCCCGGCATCCAAGTCCGAGACACCACCAACCGCCCACCTCACGGAGCACCCACCACGATAGGAGGAGTAAAAGACGTCTCCTTTCACTACTAGCTCGGCATCAGCCATGGAGTCTGGGTCGACGCCGCCACGGTAGGAGGTGCCTACGCCTGCGTTACCAGGCAATCCCGATGGACATGGGGCGACACAACCCCGTGACTACCAACGGCAATCGCTGAGTACGCTCGCATGACGCTACATCCATGGTCAACGATGCCGATCAGTCCGACAGAGTAGTGGAATCCTGACCACCACCATCGACCACCGCATCAGCGAGGAGAGGGGCCTCGTCGCCCGGGGGCACCACTCGGATCGAGCCTAGCATCGCCTACCTGGAGCGTGAGATCCGACCCGCCTCCGGCCCCAATCAGATCCGCCCGAGCACGAGCCCCAGGTCCCGGCCATCTCCACCGCGCGAGTAGCCCGCGCCACTGGCCCGGACCCAGGAGAATGGATGAGCCTCCACCACCCTCACCTCGCCGTCGAGCACCAACCACTGCCGCCCAAGCCGCTGCGGCCACCTCACCGACCAGCGCCTCCACCACTTGACGGCTGAATGCCACCGCCCCAAGCAGCAACCACGAGGCACCTGAGGCACCGGACGAACCACATCTAGGCAGAGTCTCAGCCGGCTACTGCCGCCACAAACCGGAGCCGCCGGCGCGCCCAGGCGACCACCACTGCTGCGCCACTATCCCCACCAGCCGACAGCCACGGTAGGGGCGGCCGCCCGCAGCCCGCGCCGCCCACGGCCCGCTCCGCCCAAGGCCGGATCTGCCGCGCCACCGAACTGGCAGAACTGCCGCCACCATCCTCGGGTGAGCACCAGGACCACGCAGCCCGTCACGCAACACCCGCGCCCGAGCGCCATCACCTGCTCCGGCGCGACAGCCCGCGCCACCCCCCCCCCCCCCCGGGGGGGGGGGGGGGGGGGGGGGGGGGGGGGGGGGGGGGGGGGGGGGGGGGGGGGGGGGGGGGGGGGGGGGGGGGGGGGGGGGGGGGGGGGGGGGGGGGGGGGGGGGGGGGGGGGGGGGGGGGGGGGGGGGGGGGGGGGGGGGGGGGGGGGGGGGGGGGGGGGGGGGGGGGGGGGGGGGGGGGGGGGGGGGGGGGGGGGGGGGGGGGGGGGGGGGGGGGGGGGGGGGGGGGGGGGGGGGGGGGGGGGGGGGGGGGGGGGGGGGGGGGGGGGGGGGGGGGGGGGGGGGGGGGGGGGGGGGGGGGGGGGGGGGGGGGGGGGGGGGGGGGGGGGGGGGGGGGGGGGGGGGGGGGGGGGGGGGGGGGGGGGGGGGGGGGGGGGGGGGGGGGGGGGGGGGGGGGGGGGGGGGGGGGGGGGGGGGGGGGGGGGGGGGGGGGGGGGGGGGGGGGGGGGGGGGGGGGGGGGGGGGGGGGGGGGGGGGGGGGGGGGGGGGGGGGGGGGGGGGGGGGGGGGGGGGGGGGGGGGGGGGGGGGGGGGGGGGGGGGGGGGGGGGGGGGGGGGGGGGGGGGGGGGGGGGGGGGGGGGGGGGGGGGGGGGGGGGGGGGGGGGGGGGGGGGGGGGGGGGGGGGGGGGGGGGGGGGGGGGGGGGGGGGGGGGGGGGGGGGGGGGGGGGGGGGGGGGGGGGGGGGGGGGGGGGGGGGGGGGGGGGGGGGGGGGGGGGGGGGGGGGGGGGGGGGGGGGGGGGGGGGGGGGGGGGGGGGGGGGGGGGGGGGGGGGGGGGGGGGGGGGGGGGGGGGGGGGGGGGGGGGGGGGGGGGGGGGGGGGGGGGGGGGGGGGGGGGGGGGGGGGGGGGGGGGGGGGGGGGGGGGGGGGGGGGGGGGGGGGGGGGGGGGGGGGGGGGGGGGGGGGGGGGGGGGGGGGGGGGGGGGGGGGGGGGGGGGGGGGGGGGGGGGGGGGGGGGGGGGGGGGGGGGGGGGGGGGGGGGGGGGGGGGGGGGGGGGGGGGGGGGGGGGGGGGGGGGGGGGGGGGGGGGGGGGGGGGGGGGGGGGGGGGGGGGGGGGGGGGGGGGGGGGGGGGGGGGGGGGGGGGGGGGGGGGGGGGGGGGGGGGGGGGGGGGGGGGGGGGGGGGGGGGGGGGGGGGGGGGGGGGGGGGGGGGGGGGGGGGGGGGGGGGGGGGGGGGGGGGGGGGGGGGGGGGGGGGGGGGGGGGGGGGGGGGGGGGGGGGGGGGGGGGGGGGGGGGGGGGGGGGGGGGGGGGGGGGGGGGGGGGGGGGGGGGGGGGGGGGGGGGGGGGGGGGGGGGGGGGGGGGGGGGGGGGGGGGGGGGGGGGGGGGGGGGGGGGGGGGGGGGGGGGGGGGGGGGGGGGGGGGGGGGGGGGGGGGGGGGGGGGGGGGGGGGGGGGGGGGGGGGGGGGGGGGGGGGGGGGGGGGGGGGGGGGGGGGGGGGGGGGGGGGGGGGGGGGGGGGGGGGGGGGGGGGGGGGGGGGGGGGGGGGGGGGGGGGGGGGGGGGGGGGGGGGGGGGGGGGGGGGGGGGGGGGGGGGGGGGGGGGGGGGGGGGGGGGGGGGGGGGGGGGGGGGGGGGGGGGGGGGGGGGGGGGGGGGGGGGGGGGGGGGGGGGGGGGGGGGGGGGGGGGGGGGGGGGGGGGGGGGGGGGGGGGGGGGGGGGGGGGGGGGGGGGGGGGGGGGGGGGGGGGGGGGGGGGGGGGGGGGGGGGGGGGGGGGGGGGGGGGGGGGGGGGGGGGGGGGGGGGGGGGGGGGGGGGGGGGGGGGGGGGGGGGGGGGGGGGGGGGGGGGGGGGGGGGGGGGGGGGGGGGGGGGGGGGGGGGGGGGGGGGGGGGGGGGGGGGGGGGGGGCACCCTAGTTGCTTCTGTTGCAGCCCGGCGGCGTGCCCAGCAGCTGCTACTGCAGACCTGGCCACTCCGACGCGCCGGCAGCGGCCATATCACGGGTGGGTGGGTGAGAGAGAGAAAATGAGAGAGGTGGGATAGGTGGGTGGATGGCAGGTGGGCCATGCGGGACATACAACAAACGAAGTGCACACAGAAGACGTCCGTTTTGTGTTCGTCTTTGATCCAAATTTAAGATGAAAATGTGTATGAGCGGACAGAAAATAGGAATGGGTCTGTGCGTTGGGCAACTTTTTTGTCAACGGAGGAAATGGATCCGTGCGTTGGAGTTGCTCTAAGGCTGGTCATAGTGGGGAGTAACTTAAACTAGTGTCATGCATATGACACTAGTCTAAGTTACTACCTCCATAGTGCAAAGTAACATAGTAGTAGTGTCATAGGTTGCTTCATTTATTAGCTCATAGACTCATTTTGCCTCGGGAAGCGCTATGTTACAGTAACATATTATGTTACCACAAGCCCCTCTTTCCTCATTAAATACTTACCACATAAGCAAAATTGTCTTTGGATGTGTTAAGTTACTACCTAAGTTACCCCACTATGGCTAGCCTAATAGAACCTTTCATGTGGATCATGCACTCTCGCAAAAAAAAGTAAAGAAAAAAAGAAGGGGGGGGGGGGGGGGGGGGGGGGGGGGGGGGGGGGGGGGGGGGGGGGGGGGGGGGGGGGGGGGGGGGGGGGGGGGGGGGGGGGGGGGGGGGGGGGGGGGGGGGGGGGGGGGGGGGGGGGGGGGGGGGGGGGGGGGGGGGGGGGGGGGGGGGGGGGGGGGGGGGGGGGGGGGGGGGGGGGGGGGGGGGGGGGGGGGGGGGGGGGGGGGGGGGGGGGGGGGGGGGGGGGGGGGGGGGGGGGGGGGGGGGGGGGGGGGGGGGGGGGGGGGGGGGGGGGGGGGGGGGGGGGGGGGGGGGGGGGGGGGGGGGGGGGGGGGGGGGGGGGGGGGGGGGGGGGGGGGGGGGGGGGGGGGGGGGGGGGGGGGGGGGGGGGGGGGGGGGGGGGGGGGGGGGGGGGGGGGGGGGGGGGGGGGGGGGGGGGGGGGGGGGGGGGGGGGGGGGGGGGGGGGGGGGGGGGGGGGGGGGGGGGGGGGGGGGGGGGGGGGGGGGGGGGGGGGGGGGGGGGGGGGGGGGGGGGGGGGGGGGGGGGGGGGGGGGGGGGGGGGGGGGGGGGGGGGGGGGGGGGGGGGGGGGGGGGGGGGGGGGGGGGGGGGGGGGGGGGGGGGGGGGGGGGGGGGGGGGGGGGGGGGGGGGGGGGGGGGGGGGGGGGGGGGGGGGGGGGGGGGGGGGGGGGGGGGGGGGGGGGGGGGGGGGGGGGGGGGGGGGGGGGGGGGGGGGGGGGGGGGGGGGGGGGGGGGGGGGGGGGGGGGGGGGGGGGGGGGGGGGGGGGGGGGGGGGGGGGGGGGGGGGGGGGGGGGGGGGGGGGGGGGGGGGGGGGGGGGGGGGGGGGGGGGGGGGGGGGGGGGGGGGGGGGGGGGGGGGGGGGGGGGGGGGGGGGGGGGGGGGGGGGGGGGGGGGGGGGGGGGGGGGGGGGGGGGGGGGGGGGGGGGGGGGGGGGGGGGGGGGGGGGGGGGGGGGGGGGGGGGGGGGGGGGGGGGGGGGGGGGGGGGGGGGGGGGGGGGGGGGGGGGGGGGGGGGGGGGGGGGGGGGGGGGGGGGGGGGGGGGGGGGGGGGGGGGGGGGGGGGGGGGGGGGGGGGGGGGGGGGGGGGGGGGGGGGGGGGGGGGGGGGGGGGGGGGGGGGGGGGGGGGGGGGGGGGGGGGGGGGGGGGGGGGGGGGGGGGGGGGGGGGGGGGGGGGGGGGGGGGGGGGGGGGGGGGGGGGGGGGGGGGGGGGGGGGGGGGGGGGGGGGGGGGGGGGGGGGGGGGGGGGGGGGGGGGGGGGGGGGGGGGGGGGGGGGGGGGGGGGGGGGGGGGGGGGGGGGGGGGGGGGGGGGGGGGGGGGGGGGGGGGGGGGGGGGGGGGGGGGGGGGGGGGGGGGGGGGGGGGGGGGGGGGGGGGGGGGGGGGGGGGGGGGGGGGGGGGGGGGGGGGGGGGGGGGGGGGGGGGGGGGGGGGGGGGGGGGGGGGGGGGGGGGGGGGGGGGGGGGGGGGGGGGGGGGGGGGGGGGGGGGGGGGGGGGGGGGGGGGGGGGGGGGGGGGGGGGGGGGGGGGGGGGGGGGGGGGGGGGGGGGGGGGGGGGGGGGGGGGGGGGGGGGGGGGGGGGGGGGGGGGGGGGGGGGGGGGGGGGGGGGGGGGGGGGGGGGGGGGGGGGGGGGGGGGGGGGGGGGGGGGGGGGGGGGGGGGGGGGGGGGGGGGGGGGGGGGGGGGGGGGGGGGGGGGGGGGGGGGGGGGGGGGGGGGGGGGGGGGGGGGGGGGGGGGGGGGGGGGGGGGGGGGGGGGGGGGGGGGGGGGGGGGGGGGGGGGGGGGGGGGGGGGGGGGGGGGGGGGGGGGGGGGGGGGGGGGGGGGGGGGGGGGGGGGGGGGGGGGGGGGGGGGGGGGGGGGGGGGGGGGGGGGGGGGGGGGGGGGGGGGGGGGGGGGGGGGGGGGGGGGGGGGGGGGGGGGGGGGGGGGGGGGGGGGGGGGGGGGGGGGGGGGGGGGGGGGGGGGGGGGGGGGGGGGGGGGGGGGGGGGGGGGGGGGGGGGGGGGGGGGGGGGGGGGGGGGGGGGGGGGGGGGGGGGGGGGGGGGGGGGGGGGGGGGGGGGGGGGGGGGGGGGGGGGGGGGGGGGGGGGGGGGGGGGGGGGGGGGGGGGGGGGGGGGGGGGGGGGGGGGGGGGGGGGGGGGGGGGGGGGGGGGGGGGGGGGGGGGGGGGGGGGGGGGGGGGGGGGGGGGGGGGGGGGGGGGGGGGGGGGGGGGGGGGGGGGGGGGGGGGGGGGGGGGGGGGGGGGGGGGGGGGGGGGGGGGGGGGGGGGGGGGGGGGGGGGGGGGGGGGGGGGGGGGGGGGGGGGGGGGGGGGGGGGGGGGGGGGGGGGGGGGGGGGGGGGGGGGGGGGGGGGGGGGGGGGGGGGGGGGGGGGGGGGGGGGGGGGGGGGGGGGGGGGGGGGGGGGGGGGGGGGGGGGGGGGGGGGGGGGGGGGGGGGGGGGGGGGGGGGGGGGGGGGGGGGGGGGGGGGGGGGGGGGGGGGGGGGGGGGGGGGGGGGGGGGGGGGGGGGGGGGGGGGGGGGGGGGGGGGGGGGGGGGGGGGGGGGGGGGGGGGGGGGGGGGGGGGGGGGGGGGGGGGGGGGGGGGGGGGGGGGGGGGGGGGGGGGGGGGGGGGGGGGGGGGGGGGGGGGGGGGGGGGGGGGGGGGGGGGGGGGGGGGGGGGGGGGGGGGGGGGGGGGGGGGGGGGGGGGGGGGGGGGGGGGGGGGGGGGGGGGGGGGGGGGGGGGGGGGGGGGGGGGGGGGGGGGGGGGGGGGGGGGGGGGGGGGGGGGGGGGGGGGGGGGGGGGGGGGGGGGGGGGGGGGGGGGGGGGGGGGGGGGGGGGGGGGGGGGGGGGGGGGGGGGGGGGGGGGGGGGGGGGGGGGGGGGGGGGGGGGGGGGGGGGGGGGGGGGGGGGGGGGGGGGGGGGGGGGGGGGGGGGGGGGGGGGGGGGGGGGGGGGGGGGGGGGGGGGGGGGGGGGGGGGGGGGGGGGGGGGGGGGGGGGGGGGGGGGGGGGGGGGGGGGGGGGGGGGGGGGGGGGGGGGGGGGGGGGGGGGGGGGGGGGGGGGGGGGGGGGGGGGGGGGGGGGGGGGGGGGGGGGGGGGGGGGGGGGGGGGGGGGGGGGGGGGGGGGGGGGGGGGGGGGGGGGGGGGGGGGGGGGGGGGGGGGGGGGGGGGGGGGGGGGGGGGGGGGGGGGGGGGGGGGGGGGGGGGGGGGGGGGGGGGGGGGGGGGGGGGGGGGGGGGGGGGGGGGGGGGGGGGGGGGGGGGGGGGGGGGGGGGGGGGGGGGGGGGGGGGGGGGGGGGGGGGGGGGGGGGGGGGGGGGGGGGGGGGGGGGGGGGGGGGGGGGGGGGGGGGGGGGGGGGGGGGGGGGGGGGGGGGGGGGGGGGGGGGGGGGGGGGGGGGGGGGGGGGGGGGGGGGGGGGGGGGGGGGGGGGGGGGGGGGGGGGGGGGGGGGGGGGGGGGGGGGGGGGGGGGGGGGGGGGGGGGGGGGGGGGGGGGGGGGGGGGGGGGGGGGGGGGGGGGGGGGGGGGGGGGGGGGGGGGGGGGGGGGGGGGGGGGGGGGGGGGGGGGGGGGGGGGGGGGGGGGGGGGGGGGGGGGGGGGGGGGGGGGGGGGGGGGGGGGGGGGGGGGGGGGGGGGGGGGGGGGGGGGGGGGGGGGGGGGGGGGGGGGGGGGGGGGGGGGGGGGGGGGGGGGGGGGGGGGGGGGGGGGGGGGGGGGGGGGGGGGGGGGGGGGGGGGGGGGGGGGGGGGGGGGGGGGGGGGGGGGGGGGGGGGGGGGGGGGGGGGGGGGGGGGGGGGGGGGGGGGGGGGGGGGGGGGGGGGGGGGGGGGGGGGGGGGGGGGGGGGGGGGGGGGGGGGGGGGGGGGGGGGGGGGGGGGGGGGGGGGGGGGGGGGGGGGGGGGGGGGGGGGGGGGGGGGGGGGGGGGGGGGGGGGGGGGGGGGGGGGGGGGGGGGGGGGGGGGGGGGGGGGGGGGGGGGGGGGGGGGGGGGGGGGGGGGGGGGGGGGGGGGGGGGGGGGGGGGGGGGGGGGGGGGGGGGGGGGGGGGGGGGGGGGGGGGGGGGGGGGGGGGGGGGGGGGGGGGGGGGGGGGGGGGGGGGGGGGGGGGGGGGGGGGGGGGGGGGGGGGGGGGGGGGGGGGGGGGGGGGGGGGGGGGGGGGGGGGGGGGGGGGGGGGGGGGGGGGGGGGGGGGGGGGGGGGGGGGGGGGGGGGGGGGGGGGGGGGGGGGGGGGGGGGGGGGGGGGGGGGGGGGGGGGGGGGGGGGGGGGGGGGGGGGGGGGGGGGGGGGGGGGGGGGGGGGGGGGGGGGGGGGGGGGGGGGGGGGGGGGGGGGGGGGGGGGGGGGGGGGGGGGGGGGGGGGGGGGGGGGGGGGGGGGGGGGGGGGGGGGGGGGGGGGGGGGGGGGGGGGGGGGGGGGGGGGGGGGGGGGGGGGGGGGGGGGGGGGGGGGGGGGGGGGGGGGGGGGGGGGGGGGGGGGGGGGGGGGGGGGGGGGGGGGGGGGGGGGGGGGGGGGGGGGGGGGGGGGGGGGGGGGGGGGGGGGGGGGGGGGGGGGGGGGGGGGGGGGGGGGGGGGGGGGGGGGGGGGGGGGGGGGGGGGGGGGGGGGGGGGAGCGTCTTGCTAGACACGGTCTGCCCCACGAGCCCACTTGTGCCCTCTGTGATCAAGAAGACGAGACGATGCAACACCTACTAGCTGGATGCTCCTTCTCCAGGCAGGCGTGACACGATATCCTTGCTTGGGTTAGATCCCCTACCGATCTGCCGACCGAGGACACCGACTTCCTTGCGTGGTGGGCATCATCTTGCGCCCTCGCGCCCGCCGCCGCACGTAAAGGAATGGCCTCTCTCATCATCTGCACCGCTTGGTGGATTTGGAAACACCGCAACGGCTGCACCTTCGACGGCGACCGCCCATCCGTATCTCACTTCTGCTCGACAATCAAAGACGAGGCGCGCCTGTGGGCTAGGGCCGGCGCCACCGCGATTAGTAACATCATTCTAGAGACTTAGTGTAGGATGTGGAGGGGATGAGCGACCCCATCGGTTTGCTCGGCGACCACTTCCATGCCTCCCCTGTGTACATGGCATAGTGCGTCGTCCTAACCTCATGTTGTAATACTCTCCTTCTATCAATGAAAAGATACGCATCTTTAGCGTATTCGCGAAAAAAAATTCATTATTTAATTGCGTTGTAATTTGGGTCATGCAAACTGGTACTTGTACCTTAGCGAAGGCGAACAACCCACAATATGTGTCGACAAGTTAGCAGTCGTCATTGACGGCGCTGAGCTGATGTCCTTCTTGTTTCACAAGCTGGTGCCCATGAATACAACTCTTAGTCTCGCCTCTTGTGAGGACGGGAAGGGGGATAAGCGGTGACACCAACACAGTGGGGCGCCGTGTTGACATAGAGGTTAGGCTGCTGCCAATGCATTGGGTGTTTAGATGAGGTGCTAAGCACATTAAATAGCTTAGCAACTATACTTCCCAATGCATAGGTGCTTAGCTTATGGTTGCTAAGCTTGCTTCATTTAATGATTTAGCAACTAAAGCTCTTCATGTATTGGTGGGTTTCCTTCCTTTAAATGTTTTGCCTAGGTTCAGGGGGGGGGGGGGGGGGGGGGGGGGGGGGGGGGGGGGGGGGGGGGGGGGGGGGGGGGGGGGGGGGGGGGGGGGGGGGGGGGGGGGGGGGGGGGGGGGGGGGGGGGGGGGGGGGGGGGGGGGGGGGGGGGGGGGGGGGGGGGGGGGGGGGGGGGGGGGGGGGGGGGGGGGGGGGGGGGGGGGGGGGGGGGGGGGGGGGGGGGGGGGGGGGGGGGGGGGGGGGGGGGGGGGGGGGGGGGGGGGGGGGGGGGGGGGGGGGGGGGGGGGGGGGGGGGGGGGGGGGGGGGGGGGGGGGGGGGGGGGGGGGGGGGGGGGGGGGGGGGGGGGGGGGGGGGGGGGGGGGGGGGGGGGGGGGGGGGGGGGGGGGGGGGGGGGGGGGGGGGGGGGGGGGGGGGGGGGGGGGGGGGGGGGGGGGGGGGGGGGGGGGGGGGGGGGGGGGGGGGGGGGGGGGGGGGGGGGGGGGGGGGGGGGGGGGGGGGGGGGGGGGGGGGGGGGGGGGGGGGGGGGGGGGGGGGGGGGGGGGGGGGGGGGGGGGGGGGGGGGGGGGGGGGGGGGGGGGGGGGGGGGGGGGGGGGGGGGGGGGGGGGGGGGGGGGGGGGGGGGGGGGGGGGGGGGGGGGGGGGGGGGGGGGGGGGGGGGGGGGGGGGGGGGGGGGGGGGGGGGGGGGGGGGGGGGGGGGGGGGGGGGGGGGGGGGGGGGGGGGGGGGGGGGGGGGGGGGGGGGGGGGGGGGGGGGGGGGGGGGGGGGGGGGGGGGGGGGGGGGGGGGGGGGGGGGGGGGGGGGGGGGGGGGGGGGGGGGGGGGGGGGGGGGGGGGGGGGGGGGGGGGGGGGGGGGGGGGGGGGGGGGGGGGGGGGGGGGGGGGGGGGGGGGGGGGGGGGGGGGGGGGGGGGGGGGGGGGGGGGGGGGGGGGGGGGGGGGGGGGGGGGGGGGGGGGGGGGGGGGGGGGGGGGGGGGGGGGGGGGGGGGGGGGGGGGGGGGGGGGGGGGGGGGGGGGGGGGGGGGGGGGGGGGGGGGGGGGGGGGGGGGGGGGGGGGGGGGGGGGGGGGGGGGGGGGGGGGGGGGGGGGGGGGGGGGGGGGGGGGGGGGGGGGGGGGGGGGGGGGGGGGGGGGGGGGGGGGGGGGGGGGGGGGGGGGGGGGGGGGGGGGGGGGGGGGGGGGGGGGGGGGGGGGGGGGGGGGGGGGGGGGGGGGGGGGGGGGGGGGGGGGGGGGGGGGGGGGGGGGGGGGGGGGGGGGGGGGGGGGGGGGGGGGGGGGGGGGGGGGGGGGGGGGGGGGGGGGGGGGGGGGGGGGGGGGGGGGGGGGGGGGGGGGGGGGGGGGGGGGGGGGGGGGGGGGGGGGGGGGGGGGGGGGGGGGGGGGGGGGGGGGGGGGGGGGGGGGGGGGGGGGGGGGGGGGGGGGGGGGGGGGGGGGGGGGGGGGGGGGGGGGGGGGGGGGGGGGGGGGGGGGGGGGGGGGGGGGGGGGGGGGGGGGGGGGGGGGGGGGGGGGGGGGGGGGGGGGGGGGGGGGGGGGGGGGGGGGGGGGGGGGGGGGGGGGGGGGGGGGGGGGGGGGGGGGGGGCCGGTCGTCCCTTCCCTGGGCGTACGTATGATCGACGACGGTAGCGACAACGATGATATCACTGTCGCCGACGTCCACGACGGTGACAAATACACACACACACCGTGAAGCAGCTGGCATCAACATACCGATCGATTCAACTATAAAAAAAAGAAAAGCATAGCGATTTTTTTTTTGCGAGTAATAAAAACATAGCGATCGATTTACGTGTGTGACCAGCAGTGAGCAGGCCTTGTTACGATGATCAACGTACTACCCCCGCGAGCGGTCTAACAAATCGTTGGCTGTCTGACCGTTGACCGCGGCGTGGGCCCAGCGCACGCATGCAGCCCCTGACGGGGCGCCCTTTCCGAAGGACGTGGCACTTGTGCTGAGTTTCGCGGCCTCCGGCCTCTGTGGATGAGATCATTTGAGCACGTGCCGCCTTCCGTTGTACGAACGGTGGGGCCTGCCGCTACGGCCGCCGGCTGCCGGTGCATGCATGAGCTAGCTCCGGCGCCAGCTCGCTGGTGGTACGAAAGAAAAGAATCCACACCACTTGATGTTGCACTTGCACTGCAAAATACTTTTCTGCAACACGTACTACTTTGAATTATCATTTTCCCTTCTCCGCACCGTATGGCACAGCTAGTCAGGTACTACTATGAAGCCGGATCGTGGACTTCGCCTTGCAGCCCGTACGCTACGCATTACTGGAATAATCGTATTTTTATTTTTATTTTTGAAAGAAAAGACGATGCAAGCATAAAAAACTGCTACATCTACGGGTAGATTGCTGCGCCAGCCAAACCCAAAGCAAGCTTTGTTCGTTCCACATTTGTTGATCGTGACAAGTTAGTGCAACCCATGTTCTTTTTCTTTTCGGAACAAATATTAATTACACCCATTGTGCCATCTTTTCTTTGTACAGTGTAGCAATATGAGGTCATTCGGCGGTTGTTGTTAGGGTGCGCTGGTCCTATAGGGTCTTAACACGACGACTTCTCGACAGTGTACTACAATCAGTTTTGCCCTGCTCCGGCGAGGAAGGATGATGACGGTGGCGTGCCTTCGCTTCGCTTCAGTGCTTGTAGCCGTCGCTACATGGTCTATGGACCCAGATGTAATTTTTATTATTCCTGGTGTTGATTGTACTGCATGGTTGATGATAATAAATAAATAAATAAAGCGTATCATTTACTTACAGTTAAGGATATATGCTTCATTCCTTCCACATGTGCTGGATAAATATAGTGGAATGCGCAACTGATTAAACGCACAACCCGCGCAGGCTTCATCCGGGACTAGCTAGTGGGTAGAGCATAGGCCATGCCGTGGAAATGTCAAATGCGTTGAGAGTTGAGACGCAACTTGTCATAGCAAACTATACTTGGCAGAATAATAAAATATGCAAGGATAAGAGATGCATACATGTTGCCAGTTTTGGCACCAAAACCAATCATCAATTGTGCAGTTCTTCTTAGATATGCATCAAACATATAACACTGTCATCATCTCTCCTTTCGGCCATTGAGCCACACAAGGAAAAACAACCCTTCATGGGTGGAAAAAGGCACAAAAGGTAAAACAAGATCCAACGAAGAAACTCAAGTGCGTTACACTTTTTATATAAAGTTAGCTCTAAAAAATATTAGTAATTAATTAGCTAGTTAAGTCTGCCGCCATCCTTACTCGGATGTATATGATCTATTAGTTGTATGATGATACACATGTATAAGTATAAAAATGGCTCCTCAATAACTGGAAAACTCATTGCATCTTCCATATGTCCTCGAGGCTCCAGAGATTGTCAGCCGAAACGCCCACGTCGGAGAAGCCCTGCACCCATCCGCTAAGCTCGTGGTCGACGTGGAAAAGGCCACCGTCATCAGGCTGGATCTGCATATGCATGGCCCAGAACTCTTGGTCCGCGTCCTGCATCCAGTCCCCGCCGCTCGTTGTCTTCTCGCCGCTGCCATGGACATGCAGGTTCTTCTCCTCGCCGCAGAGCTCCGACGTGAACGAACCCGACGATGCCGACCTGCTGGTGGTGACCGCGCTGGAGGGAGAGTTGTTCTCGGGATATGTGGTGGCGGTGGTGGCGGCGGCGGCCAACGACGTGACTCCTGACGCGCACGAGGTGTCGCCGATTGTGGGGTCGCCGCCGGTGGTGGCGGCGGCGGCGTGGATGCGCTCGACGAGGCGGGGCATCCAGAGGTACCTCATGGCATCCTTGAAGGTGGCGCTGCCGACATCGCAGTTGAGCTGCTTCGCGTGCTTCTGCACCCTGGTCCTCCAGTAGTTCTTGATCTCGTTGTCCGTCCGACCCGGGAGGTGCTGCGCGATCTTCGACCACCTGCAGCCATTAATCCCAAAAGTAATTAACTACCCATGGAGATTGAAGAAGACGACGACGATGAGGTTGACAAGGAAGAAGGCGTGCGAATCCCAAACTAGTACAAGCGCCGTCAGTGCCATGCACCCATCATTCGGTGGGTGGGTGAAGAGCCGGGCCGGGATGCGCGTCCACGTCCAGGTACGTCAGGGAGTTGATCAAGCTAGTGGGCGTGACATGGACGTGCTCACACGAGTCTAATCGATCTCCCATCACCGGCTCAATCGGCCCCTCAAACTTTCCAGCTCATCGCCCGGCTAGCATGCACAGTACGTTCACGCGTGTCGCCACACGATTTGCAGCGCGATGGTGCGAAGGTTAACGGAAGGTGATTAAGGGGAAGGGCTGATTAATTACCGGTTGCCCCAGCGAGAGTGGAGGTCGAGGATGAGGAGCTGCTCGTCGGCGGTGAAGTTGCCGCGCTTCACGTCGGGGCGGAGGTAGTTCAGCCACCGCAGCCGGCAGCTCTTCCCCGTGCGCCTCAGGCCGGCGGCCCGCGCCAGCGCGTTCCAGCGGCCCTCGCCGTGGTCCGCGATGTAGTTGATCAGCGTAAGGTCCTCGTCCACCGTCCACGGCCCCCGCCGGAGCTCCGCCTCCTCCTCCGGCTCCGCCGCCATGCTGTTGCTGCTACGACTCTGCAGCACCACGTCCATGGACGACGTAGCTAGTGGAGGATCCAAGACAGATGGAGAGAGAGAGAGAGAGAGAGAGAGAGAGAGAGAGAAGCGCGGATGAGCTAGGTGGGATTCGGGGTGAGAGAGAGACTGGGACGCCATTTATAGGGTTTTGAGAAGGCAAAAGGGAAAGTGGAGAAGAGAATGTAAAAAAGGAGGAGACCCGGGGGAGGGATCACACACACTCGCCTACACAGCAGGATCTTCTGTAACACTCGCCATACGGCAGTTACGTACATTGCCGTCTTCTACGGCTCTGCCACGAACCTGCCTTTTATCTGGGCAAAATATTTTGTGCTTTGTATCAACATAACATGATTTTCGACCAAGAAATATCGTAAATGACGCATAGTACTTTATTCCGGAAGAAATGCTACGATGCACTGCTCAAACTTTTTCAGAAAGTGTATGCACAATTCAATATTCATTGCAAATTTAATTTGCTGTTCATTGCAAAGTTAGTATGTCTTATAGTTGTGTTACCTCGAGTACATGGTTACTACTTAAAGGCCGGGGGCATTCCTCCTTTCAAAAAACATGGTTACTACTTAAGGATTATTATAAATATGATGTTATTATAACTTTCTATATTCCGAAAGATGGATTTGTAGTTTGCTAAATTAATAAACCGTATGTAGTGTGAGTCATTTATGCACCGTGTATACCGTACATTGATCCACCAGGCTATCACATAATGTTTGTTTTTCTATTCTTGTTTCAATGTGCACTACTACCTCCGTTTGAAAATACTTGACATGGTTTAGTTCAAATTGAGGTTTAGTATATCAGTGTGTAACATTAAGAAATTATGTGTCGCTAAGTTTTATCAAATCCAATTAGGTTTCAAAGTTCATAGTAATGTTTCGTCGTGTATCATCAAAAATAGGTGCATAAATCTCCAACATATTTAACGGTATATCAAAGCATGTATAAACGGCACATGGTAGATAAGCATTTCTCACCGGATAGGTATATTATAAATAGCAAATAACATTCAAATCCTAGGTTTAATGTTTTGGTGTCTTATAAAGGTGGGATATTCTTTCAGTGGGAGACAACGTTTCCGTTGATAGCGAGCCATTTCTGGTGACTTCATCAATTTCAAAACCCGCCGATTCAGTCTTTCAAAGATGTTCATAGGGTAGGAAGTAGGATGTGCATGTGTGCTTTCTTAATGATGAGTGCATGTACGTGTTTATGAGCGTCCGCGTCTATATTATGTTTTCAAAACGAAAACAATGAACAAAGTACAACCTCTGTTATTCATATGGACACTTGTTTTACGTGCACACGTTTCTTTGCATATTGAGGGCAACACACACGCATATTCTGCACGAGCTGCCTCAAGATTATAGCATCGCAAGTACTCTTTGCTGTTTTGGCAAAAAAAATAAAATTGCAGAAGTATTAGTTCCTTCGGCACGGATGCATGTGACCTGTGTACAAGCTATTTTCGAACACAATTCATGTCAGCAACCTATACAACCCAAATATCAGGATGGCACTATCAATTTCCAAAAAAAGGGTGGCACTATATCAACTCTGCCCATGTGAGCCATCAAAGTACCATTAATATTCCCGGGAAAAAGTAGCATTAATATTTTCCGCAAAAAAGACCATCAATAGTAAGTGATATTTAATTTTCATCGCAAAAAAAGTCATATCTAATTTTCTCAATCAAGACTAAATTCCATTGATTAAAATTGTGCTTGCTTCTTTCTTTTTCAAAAAGTATGTAGGTTGTCCATGATGACCAATGGACGGATGTGCAAGTCGACAATAGCCTAAATCTTTTCAAAACACCCATGTCAGATATTTGTTCTAGAGTATCTCTATATTTTCTCCACCCCAAAAAAGGTGATGAGGGCTTTTTGCCTCCAGTCAGTGCCGTCACTAGTCTGCCTCATCTCCTGTGGCCTTGGGCAATGAGGCGCACTGGACCCTAACCCTTGCGGATGGGAGGGCTCCTACCTTGTTTTTAGTTCTTTTTTTGGGTCGTTTACGGTCTGTGTCTTGCTCAGAAAGGCGAGGCAGCATCGGCTCTATGAAGATGAAATAAAGTCCTCCCCGCTTATTCCTCATCCCGGCGGTGTGTATAGCGTCGTTGGAGGGCATGGGAGGTGTGTCCCCGGCGCACCTCGTGGGATTCAGTCGGTGTTGATTTTAGATGGATCTCCGTGGACCGAGTCTCCGCTTGTCTGTGTTCGTGTGTCTACAGATTACATTCTTATGAAATACACTTCTCTTCATCGGCGGCGGTTGTGTTTGTTCTGGTGCACTGGTCATGTAGGGCCTTAGCATGACGACTTTCCAACTGTCTACTACAACAAGGTTTACCCAGCTCCGATGACGGCGGGGTGTCTTTGGCTCGCTCCAGTGATTGTAGTCGTCTCTAGATGGTCTAGAAATCCAGATCTAATTTCGGTTACTTCTGATGTTCTTTGTAATGTCATGACAGTTGGTGAATAGAACGGAAGTTTTTCCCGCAAAAGAAAGGTTACTAATGGGACAAAAGAAACCTTCCGATCTGGTTAACCGGATCGGCGATCTCACCCCTCTGTACGCTAACACCCACCAAGCTTCCACCTACGACGGCTAGGAGGGTTGCTTCCGCCAATGACAACCGTTGTGCCTACTTATCTGGATCTGTCAGCGGCGGCTGGGATCGGGACAACATGTGGGGGTTGATGAAATGCGACGGTGTGAGCAGGCTCCGAGTCGTGGACGTCGGGGTGGTGGCCTCGGAAGGTTGTGACCATAAGGTCGGGTGGCGGGCAATACTGCGGTGGCGGCTGGCACGGAGAGCGCTGGGCAATGTTCCCGGGGTCGTGGCGAACACTACATGTCTTTTTGTGCAAGTGTGGGGTGACTACGGTCAGATCCACACTGCATCATGGACGACCCTCCGATGTCGGGGGTGATGATATATGGTGAGAAGATGTCTTACCTTTTTGCTAGTGCCTTTCCAGCCTAGCGTGGTGGACAGGCTGATGTGACTTTGGAAGATCCGACTTCAAGATGATAACTGAGACTCCCCTTCATGTTTGGCGTGAAAACTCTTGTTCTGCAGTTAATTGGTTGGCTTAGCAGCGATGAACTTGCATCGTTACCTTGTTGAAGGTGTTGCCTCCTTGTTGTTGTGCTGACCTTGGATGGTTCGTTACGACAATCATGGTAAAAATCCTTGTTTTGACCGTCCTTGGTCGGATGTGGCAATGGTGCAAGGACGGCTATTCCTTCTTGAAACCGTTGTTGCAAAAATAAATAAATAAGTTGAGTAGTTTATTTCATGTCTTGTAAGTCGTAGTTACTATTTTTTTTGTAGTTTGCCCTTCGTTTCATAATGTATTGCATATAATTTTCTGAAAGTCAAACTTTGCAATTTTTGACCGAATTTTAAAGAGAAAATTATTTATATGTACAATATCAAATATATAAAATATGAAACTGCATCTTATGATGAATCTGATGGTATGTGTTTGGCACTCTAGATGTAAATGTTTGCTCTACAAATTTGATCAAAGTTTGAGAGGTTTGACTTAAAAAAAACTATATAAACTACATTATGAAACGGAAGGAGTAACTAATAAAAAATGGGTTGTGTCCATCACAATGATGCAGATGGTGTTTTCTACATATTGCAATGCAGAGGCTCGGGATTTACCTTCTTTTTGAAAAAAGGAAAGGAAATTTGTCTAGATGTACAGATTAATGTAGACCATCTAGTGTCAGTAGCATCTGAGCAAATTAAGAAAAATATGCTCACAAAAAAATATGTGTTCATCTTATGTGGAAAAAAACTTGACCAAGAATTTGTAGGTGGAAAAATGTTTGACTAGACGGATAGAGATGGCCCAAGAAGAGCTCTTAGACATCTCTTCCAAGGGTGTGATCGACGTAGAATATTGTGTAGTCCATCATGGTCGATTTGGGGATCATTGAGTTCGAGATTTGATGGCTCCGACGACCTTCCTCGCTATGATTCAATAGGGAAAAACATCTTATCCAGCGTTACATCCCCCCTAGCTATCCAATTGATGTGCCCATCTCTTTTTTCATGTATTAAACACATCTCAATCATTGGTGATAGCAATGCCTTCTCCCATTGCAAACAAACCCATGTGAACAATGTGAGATAGAGCAGTGGTGCACATCACTTCCGTAATATTCCTTCCCGTGGCTCCCATAGAAAAATCTATGCCTACAAGCTACTACCGTCTAAAGTCGTTTATCCTCCATTTTTTGTGGAGGCAAAGTGATAAAGATGCCTTTCCCCAAATAGGCATTGTGAATGGACAACACACCACGAGCGAGCAAAAGCTAGGGTCGAGGGGTGCCATATATGAAGATTAGCAATGACACGCCACTCGCAAGCTGAGCTTATCATCTGCCAATGTCGACTGATGTATCATTGGTGACATGATCATCAGCCACCAACAGTGACAGCCATGAGGAGTGGGCGTTCGTGGTAAGGGGAAATCAATGCGTGTCACACCGGTTTCGCTTGCTTTCCTTGCGCACCGCAGGTGGATCGGAATTTGCTGGATCTGAATTCTGAAAGACGCGCTTCGACGGGCGCGGTGATCTGAACCACCCAACCAAAATGAAAGGACGTACGCTCTTGATCTATAAACAGATATACAGTACTTCCTTCATTCCACAATGTAGTGCGTCTGCCCTTTCCGAGATCTAAGTTTGACTGTAAATTTAACCAATGAGACCGACTGCGGCGGGAGCAAAATTATATCACTGAATTCATATAGAAAATACGAATTCAGTGATATATTTTTTACTCCCGCCGCAGTCGGTCTCGTCAGTTAAATTTACGATCAAACTTAAATCTTGAAAAGCGCAGACGCACTATATTGTGGAATGGAGGGAGTATTTGGATTAAAAAAAATCAAAAAGAAGGATTACCCCCGGCCTCTATATCAGCATGATGAACACAACCATCTTCATTAATTATTCACCAGAGCCTGATAAAATGAATACAACATCAACCCAAAACCATCTTCTAGGTGAACAAAGTTACTGCACCTACAAGTATGCAAATGTGCCCTGTCCGTATAACAGACACTATCTAATTCAGTGGCCTTAAGATGAAGCGGTCTAGGCGTCCCGTAACGTGTACCGCATGTGCATGCTCTAGGATCCGCCGCCGCCATCCCGTCTTCAGGAGGAATCACTTCATAGATTGTGTCAGTCACATCTGCCGCCGACGTCACCACGACACCAAACAGCGCCATCAGCCTACGTGCGTCCATCAAATCGCGTCCAACTCTGAGACTCCATTGCTCCACGCCGCCGAGACCCATCGTCTTCAATGCGGTCAATGTAACACCGCTCCACCTGTTGGCCCATCCAGTGAACCTCTGCTCCAAAACGATGCCTCCAGGAGGGAAAACGGCACCAAAGTCTTCGTCATCATCCGATCCGGGGGACCTGGATCTAGGGTTTCCCCCGGAACAGCTACCACCTGGAGCAATAAGGGCACACCATCCGCAACTGCCCACGCACCCAGGCGGTGCCCGCCGCCACATAGCTCTCATGACGACGCCTTCAAGAAGGACATGATGCCATGAGCGCCATCGCTGCCCTAGGTTTTCACCCGAGAGACCGTGAGGTGGAAAAAGGTAGGGCGGACCCGAACGACGTCTCCAGGAAGAAAAACGGCAACCACGGGTGTCGTCGCCATCGCGATCGACAGGAGCCGACCAGGGAATTATCCCAATCCGGATCCCCACCCCCTCCGTCCCAACCCGGTGACCGGCTAGCAGCGCGACCATGTCCGATAAGACGGAGTGCACTCAACATGGGTTGGAGGATGAAGCAGCTCGACGCCGTTAGCCGCCGGGGCTGCAAGTCACAGCACCAACCCGCCGGTGAATCGCCGGCCATCCGATCTGATCCCCGGCAGCCCACCCGCGCCGCCGCGCCACCGGACAGGGAGGCCATCCCAGGGGCCAGGCCGCCGCCCCTAATCCAGGGCCCTCTACCCTAGACCGGGAAGGGCAGCGCCAGCCCCGCAGCCACGGCCGCCACTGGGACGCCGGCCGGCCATTGTTGTCCAGATCAGGGCGCCTCGTCCAGATCGGCGCCACCGTGATCCAGATCGGGACCACACCCTCGAGTCAAGGTGCCCCGCGCAACCCTATAACACGCGGGAGGGAGCAGTACCTCCGCCGCCGCCGTCGCACGCACGGGCTTTGCCCGGCGCCGACCACCGGTGGCAACGGAGGGAGGAAGGGGAAGGAGGGGGTTACCGGCGGCTGGGGTAGGGGCCCCTCGGTCGCCCGCGCGGGGGGTGACTCAAATTCCAGTGTTTGGATACATGACGTACACTGATCTTTGCTTTATATTAAAGCGGAGCGGAAACCTATTTCAAGATTTTTTGAAATATGTGAGTGTTTGACATGCAACTTTAATCGTTAGATTCAATTTTGTTTTGAAAGCCATACTAAGATATGAAAACATTCTTAAATATAAATATTATTATGCCAGATCGAACTAAATTAATAAACCAATAAAAAGATAATTTTGACTACACACTCTTCTCTATATAAAGCATCACTCGTATCCGAACAGAGGTAGTACTGTACTGCAAGTTACCGTATTATCGGTTTCACGCACGCCGGCTTGCATCCATACACCCATGTAAGTGGTCGATCGCTAGGGTTTGCATTTCCCTCTGCTTTCTTTGATGTAACCAAAAGCTTTTCCCAAACGAGGCTTATGTGCAAGTTAATGTCAAGGTGGTGATGTGATACAGTCCATTAGATCTTTAAATATGCAGCCTTGGAATCTCGATTGCAAGTAGCAGGCAGCACAGAAAGGAACTCAAGTACTTGCTCTTCACCCCATGCAACTTGCACCAATAATACTCCATATTTTTAATAATGTGTTGTGTTGGACTGGAAGAATTTATAGTTCTTTTACAGAAAACGATGGACCTGTAAAGAACTATAAACCCCATGCAACTTGCGCCAATTAGACTGTTTCATCTAACGGTTTCAGAAAATGACTAGCTATTTAAGATCTTAAAAAAAGTAGCTAGTTAACGTTTATGTTAGAGATATATTTGATAGTAGAGATTGCCTGAGATTAGATAGAGTTATTTCCATCTTATCTCTAGGAGGTGTTTAGTCCTCCAAGTCTTGTACTCAATATATACTCGTCCTTGATGCTCAATAATACATCCATCATATTCCGTCAATCCCTCTCTCTCCCTTCTAACATGGTATCAGTCTAACCGATCCAAACCCTAGCCGCCGCCCACCGCTTCGGCACCCGCGCGCCGCCCCCAGGGCGGTCGGCCTCCATGACCGCCGCTGGGGGCCGCGCCGCCCGTACCTAGGGTTCGTTCGCCGGTCGTGTTGACCAGCTGCCCTAGAGAGTCTTTTTCCTGAGCCCTTGCTCCAGGTTTTTCTCTCTCCTGCCGGTCACCTTGATCGGCGTTTCTTCTTTTTGGTTTTTTGATCTAAGCTTGATCGGTTTGTGTCGCCCGCCGCCACCGTCGACCCCCGTCGCACGCTTCTACTTCGACCCAGGCGCGACCGCCGGCCTCTCCTCCGACCTGGCGGCCATGCGCGCCAGGCGGCCCGTCAGGGCCAGCCGCCGTCCGTGCGTCGGTCCGCCCGTCGCCCTTCGCCGGCCGCCACCGCCCTGCTCCTACCGGGACTCCTGCATTGTCCCGACTCGGCGGCCTCGCGCCATGTGGCGGCCCATCACAGCCGCCCTGCGCGCGCCGGCCCCCGATCTACGCCGCGCATGTACATCCGATCTGCCGACCGTCGCCGCCGGCTTCATCTCGGACTCCGCCGCCACTCCGCCTCCATCGAGCGGCGTCCCTGACCTCACGCGCGATCGGATTGATCACCCGCCCGCTGCCACGATCCGCCTCATCTACGCCATGTGACCGACCTAGCCCGTCGGTTGCGCGCGCCTCCACAGGTCCCGTGAAGACCGTCCCGAGTACAGCGCACCTCTTCACCGATCGAGCATCGGGCTGCCGCTGCGTCGCCCCGTCGAGCCGCAGCGCCACCGCCCTGTGGTTCTCCTCGCAGCTGCATCGACTCGCGCGCCGCTGCTACATCGCCCCTTCGGGTCGTAGTGCCGCGATACGCGGTCCCAGCCGCCGCCCCGAGGCCGTCCCCGCGGTTGCACCGACCCGCGCTCCGCCGTTGCGCTGCCCCTCCAGGCCGTAGCGCCGCGGCCCGCGGTCCACCGCTGTCCCCGCGCGTCGACCTCTCGTGGTATGCGTGGCGCTGCCTCCCTTGGCGCGGGAACGCCACCATCCGCGCCGGTCTTCGTCACGCTTTTGGGTTTCTCGCCTACTTCGAGCACCGCCGCCGCGCTACTAACCTAGCCGTCGTCGCCGCCGCCGCTCTTCTTCGGTTGCCGCCGCCCGTCCACCCCCTTCGTCTTCGTCCAGCACCAGCACGTTGCTACCTCTTAAGCACTGCGTTGGTTTTCCCTTGAAGAGGAAAGGGTGATGCAGTAAAGTAGCGTAAGTATTTTCCTCAGTTATTGAGAACCAAGGTATCAATCCAGTAGGAGACCACGCTCGAGTCCCACGCACCTACACAAACAAATAAGAACCTCGCAACCAACGCGATAAAGGGGTTGTCAATCCCTTCACGGTCACTTACGAGAGTGAGATCTGATATATATGATAAGATAATGTTTTTGGTATTTTTATGATAAAGGCAAAAAGTAAAGAAAGCAAAATAAACGGCGCCAGAAATTGCTAGTTGTTGGGAGATTAATAAGATGGAAAATAGACCCGGGGGCCATAGGTTTCACTAGTGGCTTCTCTCAAGATAGCATAAGTATTACAGTGGGTGAACAAATTACTGTCGAGCAATTGATAGAATTGAGCATAGTTATGAGAATATCTAGGTATGATCATGTATATAGGCATCACGTCCGTGACAAGTAGACCGAAACGATTCTGCATCTACTACTATTACTCCACACATCGACCGCTATCCAGCATGCATCTAGAGTATTAAGTTCATAAGAACAGAGTAACGCTTTAAGCAAGATGACATGATGTAGAGGGATAAACTCATGCAATATGATATAAACCCCATCTTTTTATCCTCGATGGCAACAATAAAATACGTGCCTTGCTGCCCCTCCTGTCACTGGGAAAGGACGCCGCAAGATTGAACCCAAAGCTAAGCACTTCTCCGGGGGGGGGGGGGGGGGGGGGGGGGGGGGGGGGGGGGGGGGGGGGGGGGGGGGGGGGGGGGGGGGGGGGGGGGGGGGGGGGGGGGGGGGGGGGGGGGGGGGGGGGGGGGGGGGGGGGGGGGGGGGGGGGGGGGGGGGGGGGGGGGGGGGGGGGGGGGGGGGGGGGGGGGGGGGGGGGGGGGGGGGGGGGGGGGGGGGGGGGGGGGGGGGGGGGGGGGGGGGGGGGGGGGGGGGGGGGGGGGGGGGGGGGGGGGGGGGGGGGGGGGGGGGGGGGGGGGGGGGGGGGGGGGGGGGGGGGGGGGGGGGGGGGGGGGGGGGGGGGGGGGGGGGGGGGGGGGGGGGGGGGGGGGGGGGGGGGGGGGGGGGGGGGGGGGGGGGGGGGGGGGGGGGGGGGGGGGGGGGGGGGGGGGGGGGGGGGGGGGGGGGGGGGGGGGGGGGGGGGGGGGGGGGGGGGGGGGGGGGGGGGGGGGGGGGGGGGGGGGGGGGGGGGGGGGGGGGGGGGGGGGGGGGGGGGGGGGGGGGGGGGGGGGGGGGGGGGCACTAAGGGGCCCACGAGGCAGGGGGGCACGCCCCCACCCTCGTGACCTCCTCTTTGACTCCTTGGAGTAGGGTCCAAGTCTCCTGGATCACGTTTGGTGAGAAAATCACGTTCCCGAAGATTTTATTCCGTTTGGACTCCGTTTGATAGGGGGGGGGGGGGGGGGGGGGGGGGGGGGGGGGGGGGGGGGGGGGGGGGGGGGGGGGGGGGGGTGTGCATCCAACTTGCTTGCTCACGAAGACCTAGGGCACTTTTGAGGAAGCCCATCATTGGAATATACAAGCGAAGTTCTATAATGATAAATTCCCACTAGTATAAGAAAGTGACAACATATGAGACTCTCTTATCATGAAGATCATGGTGCTACTTTGAAGCAGCATCCCCAAGCTTAATTCATGCTTGTCCTCGAGTAGGTAAATGATAAAAAGGAATTTTTGATGCGGATTGATACTTTGGTGTAATTTCAATGTAAATCTTCTTAATTGTGGTATGAATATTCAGATCCTAAAGATTCAAGACAAAAGTTCATATTGACATAAAAGTAATAATACTTCAAGCATACTAATCAAAGCAATCATGTCTTCTCAAAATAACATGGTTAAAGAAAGTTATCCCTACAAAATCATATAGTCTGGCTGTTGCTCTATCTTCATCACACAAAGTATTTAATCATGCACAACCCCGATGACAAGCCAAGCAATTGTTTCATACTTTAGTAATCTCAAACTCTATCAACTTTCACGCAATACATGAGCGTGAGCCATGGACATAGCACTATAGGTGGAATAGAATGGTGGTTGTGGAGAAGACAAAATGGAGAAGATAGTCTCACATCAACTAGGCGTATCAATGGGCTATGGAGGTGCCCATTAATATATATCAATGTGAGTGAGTAGGGATTGCCATGCAACGGATGGGGGGGGGGGGGGGGGGGGGGGGGGGGGGGGGGGGGGGGGGGGGGGGGGGGGGGGGGGGGGGGGGGGGGGGGGGGGGGGGGGGGGGGGGGGGGGGGGGGGGGGGGGGGGGGGGGGGGGGGGGGGGGGGGGGGGGGGGGGGGGGGGGGGGGGGGGGGGGGGGGGGGGGGGGGGGGGGGGGGGGGGGGGGGGGGGGGGGGGGGGGGGGGGGGGGGGGGGGGGGGGGGGGGGGGGGGGGGGGGGGGGGGGGGGGGGGGGGGGGGGGGGGGGGGGGGGGGGGGGGGGGGGGGGGGGGGGGGGGGGGGGGGGGGGGGGGGGGGGGGGGGGGGGGGGGGGGGGGGGGGGGGGGGGGGGGGGGGGGGGGGGGGGGGGGGGGGGGGGGGGGGGGGGGGGGGGGGGGGGGGGGGGGGGGGGGGGGGGGGGGGGGGGGGGGGGGGGGGGGGGGGGGGGGGGGGGGGGGGGGGGGGGGGGGGGGGGGGGGGGGGGGGGGGGGGGGGGGGGGGGGGGGGGGGGGGGGGGGGGGGGGGGGGGGGGGGGGGGGGGGGGGGGGGGGGGGGGGGGGGGGGGGGGGGGGGGGGGGGGGGGGGGGGGGGGGGGGGGGGGGGGGGGGGGGGGGGGGGGGGGGGGGGGGGGGGGGGGGGGGGGGGGGGGGGGGGGGGGGGGGGGGGGGGGGGGGGGGGGGGGGGGGGGGGGGGGGGGGGGGGGGGGGGGGGGGGGGGGGGGGGGGGGGGGGGGGGGGGGGGGGGGGGGGGGGGGGGGGGGGGGGGGGGGGGGGGGGGGGGGGGGGGGGGGGGGGGGGGGGGGGGGGGGGGGGGGGGGGGGGGGGGGGGGGGGGGGGGGGGGGGGGGGGGGGGGGGGGGGGGGGGGGGGGGGGGGGGGGGGGGGGGGGGGGGGGGGGGGGGGGGGGGGGGGGGGGGGGGGGGGGGGGGGGGGGGGGGGGGGGGGGGGGGGGGGGGGGGGGGGGGGGGGGGGGGGGGGGGGGGGGGGGGGGGGGGGGGGGGGGGGGGGGGGGGGGGGGGGGGGGGGGGGGGGGGGGGGGGGGGGGGGGGGGGGGGGGGGGGGGGGGGGGGGGGGGGGGGGGGGGGGGGGGGGGGGGGGGGGGGGGGGGGGGGGGGGGGGGGGGGGGGGGGGGGGGGGGGGGGGGGGGGGGGGGGGGGGGGGGGGGGGGGGGGGGGGGGGGGGGGGGGGGGGGGGGGGGGCCGAAGAGGATCTTGACATGATTCGCAATCTTAGAACTATCAATCTTATCATAAGAGGATTGCCCAAAAATTTGATTGCTAGTTTGCCTACTCTTGATTGTGCCTATACTATATGGAGATTTCTTGAGGAACGATTTCCAGATTATTCCTTGAAAAATTTAGACGAAATTCTCCATAAGTCTATTGCCTTGAGTAAGATGAATTCTAGTGATCCTAGCTTTGGTGATTGTCTATTTGAGCTTACAAATCTCATGCGTGCCATAGGAGATGTTGGGATTATTAGCAATATCATTTCTGAAGCTATTAGAATCCATAAAGATAACCATAGAAGTGATCATTTATCTAATGAATTACCCTCTCTAGGAATTGATCAATCACAAGATGATGTTGAACATGGATACTATGATGAGGATGATGATGATAGTGACTATGATCTTGATGATGAAATGAGACACTTTGGTCTTATGGAAAATCTTCGCGGCTACATGGCTGGAGGAAAGGAATGGGTCCTTGATAGTGGATGTACTGATCATATGACCGGAGATAAAGATATGTTCCGAGAGCTTGCTGAAAACGACGGCCCTCGAAAATATGTCACTTTTGGTGATAACTCAAAGGGTAAGGTGGTTGGCCTCGGTAAGGTGGCCATCTCACATGATAGCTCCATACAAAATGTCATGCTCGTTGAATCTCTTGGGTACAATTTACTTTCAGTTTCTAGACTTGCTGATTTCGGTTTCAATGTCCTATTCACTGAAGTAGATTGCCAAGTGTTTCGTAGAGACAATCGTAAAATGGTCTTTACCGGTATACGTAGAGGTGATCTTTACATTGTTGATTTCACTAAAAAGGCTCAACCTAGAACTTTCTCAATTGCTAAATCTTCTAAGGGTTGGTTGTGGCATAGAAGACTAGGTCATGTGGGTATGCGAAATCTTGATAAACTTATTAAAGGTGATCATATCCTTGGAATAAAGGATGTCATATTTGACAAGGATAGACTTTGTAGTGCTTGTCAGGCAGGGAAACAAGTTGGAGGAAGTCATCGCGCGAAGAACATCATGACCACGAGAAGACCACTCGAGCTACTTCACATGGATCTCTTTGGTCCAAATGCCTACAAGAGTCTCGGTGGTAACTCGTTTCAAGAACGCAAATGTGGATACCTTTCTTGACGAAGAGGGGATTTCACATGAGTTCTCGGCTATGTACACACCTCAACAAAATGGAGTCATTGAGAGGAAGAACCGGACTCTTATTGGGATGGCAAGAACAATGCTTGATGAGTACAAGACTCCAAAACACTTTTGGGCGGAAGCGGTTGAGACAGCTTGTCATGCAACAAATCGCTTGTATCTTCACAAGCTACTCGGCAAGACAGCATACGAGCTCCTCACCGGTAACAAACCCCAAGTTGGATACTTTCGAGTATTTGGCTCAAAATGCTACATTCTTGATAAGCATCGTCGTTCTAAATTTGCTCCTAAATCTCATGAAGGTTTCCTACTTGGTTATGGCTCAAACTCTCACACTTACCGTGTCTACAACAATTTCACCCGAAAGGTTGAAGAGACGGTAGATGTGAAGTTTGATGAATCTAACGGCTCGCAAGTAGAGCAATTGCCAATTGATGTAGGAGACAAAGACCCTTCGGAAGCAATCCAAGACTTGTCTATTGGCAAGATTCGTCCAACGGAGGTGAAGGAGAGTACCTCGTCCGTCCAACTGGAAGCTTCTACCTCACGACAAGGTGAACCAAGAATTGATACGGAAGCATCCACAAGTGGGACACACCAAGACGAAGAAAACGAGGAAGCACACCAAGATGAACATCAACAACCTCCTTCTCCACCACGACAAGAGAATGACAACGTCAACAATGAAGAAGGCCAAGAAGAAGAACAAGATGAAGAAGATGTTCCACCCCGAGCCAAGCCAAAGCTCCTACGAGTTCGAGCAAGAATCGCCAAAGATCATCCCGTCGAGCAAATCTACAATGATATCCAAACCGGGAGAATAACTCGCTCTAAAACTCGTTTGGCTAATTTTTGTGAACATTACTCATTCATCTCTAGCATTGAACCTATGAAGGTTGAAGAAGCATTGGAAGATCTGGATTGGATAAAAGCTATGCATGAAGAGCTACACAATTTTGAGAGAAATCAAGTATGGACATTGGTCGAGAAGCCCGACAACAACCACAACATCATTGGTACCAAATGGGTGTTTCGCAACAAGCAAGATGAAGATGGTCAAGTCGTCCGCAACAAAGCACGCCTAGTCGCCCAAGGCTACACTCAAGTCGAAGGTATGGACTATGGTGAGACATATGCTCCCGTTGCTAGACTTGAGTCCATACGCATCTTACTTGCTTATGCTAATCACCATGATATCACCTTGTACCAAATGGGGGGGGGGGGGGGGGGGGGGGGGGGGGGGGGGGGGGGGGGGGGGGGGGGGGGGGGGGGGGGGGGGGGGGGGGGGGGGGGGGGGGGGGGGGGGGGGGGGGGGGGGGGGGGGGGGGGGGGGGGGGGGGGGGGGGGGGGGGGGGGGGGGGGGGGGGGGGGGGGGGGGGGGGGGGGGGGGGGGGGGGGGGGGGGGGGGGGGGGGGGGGGGGGGGGGGGGGGGGGGGGGGGGGGGGGGGGGGGGGGGGGGGGGGGGGGGGGGGGGGGGGGGGGGGGGGGGGGGGGGGGGGGGGGGGGGGGGGGGGGGGGGGGGGGGGGGGGGGGGGGGGGGGGGGGGGGGGGGGGGGGGGGGGGGGGGGGGGGGGGGGGGGGGGGGGGGGGGGGGGGGGGGGGGGGGGGGGGGGGGGGGGGGGGGGGGGGGGGGGGGGGGGGGGGGGGGGGGGGGGGGGGGGGGGGGGGGGGGGGGGGGGGGGGGGGGGGGGGGGGGGGGGGGGGGGGGGGGGGGGGGGGGGGGGGGGGGGGGGGGGGGGGGGGGGGGGGGGGGGGGGGGGGGGGGGGGGGGGGGGGGGGGGGGGGGGGGGGGGGGGGGGGGGGGGGGGGGGGGGGGGGGGGGGGGGGGGGGGGGGGGGGGGGGGGGGGGGGGGGGGGGGGGGGGGGGGGGGGGGGGGGGGGGGGGGGGGGGGGGGGGGGGGGGGGGGGGGGGGGGGGGGGGGGGGGGGGGGGGGGGGGGGGGGGGGGGGGGGGGGGGGGGGGGGGGGGGGGGGGGGGGGGGGGGGGGGGGGGGGGGGGGGGGGGGGGGGGGGGGGGGGGGGGGGGGGGGGGGGGGGGGGGGGGGGGGGGGGGGGGGGGGGGGGGGGGGGGGGGGGGGGGGGGGGGGGGGGGGGGGGGGGGGGGGGGGGGGGGGGGGGGGGGGGGGGGGGGGGGGGGGGGGGGGGGGGGGGGGGGGGGGGGGGGGGGGGGGGGGGGGGGGGGGGGGGGGGGGGGGGGGGGGGGGGGGGGGGGGGGGGGGGGGGGGGGGGGGGGGGGGGGGGGGGGGGGGGGGGGGGGGGGGGGGGGGGGGGGGGGGGGGGGGGGGGGGGGGGGGGGGGGGGGGGGGGGGGGGGGGGGGGGGGGGGGGGGGGGGGGGGGGGGGGGGGGGGGGGGGGGGGGGGGGGGGGGGGGGGGGGGGGGGGGGGGGGGGGGGGGGGGGGGGGGGGGGGGGGGGGGGGGGGGGGGGGGGGGGGGGGGGGGGGGGGGGGGGGGGGGGGGGGGGGGGGGGGGGGGGGGGGGGGGGGGGGGGGGGGGGGGGGGGGGGGGGGGGGGGGGGGGGGGGGGGGGGGGGGGGGGGGGGGGGGGGGGGGGGGGGGGGGGGGGGGGGGGGGGGGGGGGGGGGGGGGGGGGGGGGGGGGGGGGGGGGGGGGGGGGGGGGGGGGGGGGGGGGGGGGGGGGGGGGGGGGGGGGGGGGGGGGGGGGGGGGGGGGGGGGGGGGGGGGGGGGGGGGGGGGGGGGGGGGGGGGGGGGGGGGGGGGGGGGGGGGGGGGGGGGGGGGGGGGGGGGGGGGGGCGCCTCTTCGAGGTACTAGCCCCGCGCCGCGTCACCTTTTCTTTTCCTCGGTTCGGTTTTTCGTAAATCGTTCCGGTTTCCGTTCCGGTTTTCTAGATCGGTTTTCTCGCCGGTTTTTCTTTCCGGTTTTGTTTAGCAAGCGTTCGCCGGACCGTTCGTCCTAACGAACGTGATCACTGGTTTGCCTCGGTTAATGAACGCCCGTTCGTTCAACCATTCGTCGTTTTCTTTCTCATCGGATTTATTCCACTATTTTGTGATAGCGATTTATCATAGACATCTCAAACTTCTCCGACATTAGATTTCCAAACTTCTCACTAAAATGAGGGTTAGTTGAACCAAATATGATATCATCAACATAAATTTGGCACACAAATAGTTCTCCGTTAACACTTTTTGTAAAAAGAGTAGAATCAATTTTACCAATTTCAAAGCCTTTTTCAATAAGGAACTTGGTCAAGCATTTATACCATGCTCTAGGAGCTTGTTTAAGACCATAAAGGGCTTTGTGAAGTTTTTAAACATGATTAGGTTTCTTAGGATTGACGAAGCTGGGAGGTTGCTTTACATAAACTTCCTCCTCAATTTTGCCATTTAGAAAAGCACTTTTAATGTCCATTTGGTACAAGGTGATATCATGGTGATTAGCATAAGCAAGTAAGATGCGAATGGACTCAAGTCTAGCAACGGGAGCATATGTCTCACCATAGTCCATACCTTCAACTTGTGTGTAGCCTTGGGCGACGAGACGTGCTTTGTTGCGAACCACTTGTCCATCTTCATCTTGCTTGTTGCGAAACACCCATTTGGTACCAATGATGTTGTGGTTGTTGTCGGGCTTCTCGACCAATGTCCACACTTGATTTCTCTCAAAGTTGTGTATCTCTTCATGCATAGCGTTTATCCAGTCCGGATCCTCCAATGCTTCTTAAACCTTCATAGGTTCAATGCTAGAGATGAATGAGTAATGTTCACCAAAGTTAGCTAAACGAGTTTTAGAGCGAGTGATTCTCCCGGTTTGTATATCATTATAGATTTGCTTGACGGGATGATCCTTAGCAATTCTTGCTCGAACTCGTGAAAGCTTTTGCTTGGGTTGGGGTGGAACATCCTCTTCATCTTGTGCTTCTTCTTGGCCTTCTTCATTGTTGACGTTGTCGTTCTCTTGTCGTGGTGGAGAAGGAGGTTGTTGATGTTCATCTTGGTGCGCTTCCTCGTTTTCTTCATCTTGGCGTGTCCCACTTGTGGATGCTTCCGTATCAACTCTTGGTTCACCTTGTCGTGAGGTAGAAGCTTCCACTTGGACGGACAAGGTACTCTCCTTCACTTCCGTTGGACGAATCTTGCCAATGGACAAGTCTTGAATTGCTTCCGAAGGGTCTTTGTCTCCTAGATCAATTGGCAATTGCTCTACTTGCTAGCCGTTAGATTCATCAAACTTCACATCTACCGTCTCTTCAACCTTTCGGGTGAAATTGTTGTAGACACGGTAAGTGTGAGAGTTTGAGCCATAACCAAGTAGGAAACCTTCATGAGATTTAGGAGCAAATTTAGAACGACGATGCTTATCAAGAATGTAGCACTTTGAGCCGAATACTCGAAAGTATCCAACTTGGGGTTTGTTATCGGTGAGGAGCTCATATGCCGTCTTGGCGAGTAGCTTGTGAAGATACAAGCAATTTTTTGCATGACAAGCTGTCTCAACCGCTTCCGCCCAAAAATGCTTTGGCGTTTTGTACTCATCAAGCACCGTTCTTGCCATCTCGATAAGAGTCTGGTTCTTCCTTTCAACCACTCCATTTTGTTGAGGTGTGTACGTAGGTGAGAACTCGTGTGAAATCCCTTCTTCGTCAAGAGAGGTGTCCACATTTGCGTTCTTGAACTCCGTTCCGTTGTCGCTCCGAACCTTCTTGATCTTCACGTCAAACTGATTTTGGGCCTTCCTAGCGAAGTTTTTGAAGATCTTTTGGACCTGCGATTTGTCATCAAGAAAGAACACCCACGTAAATCTTGAAAAATCATCAACTATGACTAGACCAAATGAGTTACCACCGAGACTCTTGTAGGCATTTGGACCAAAGAGATCCATGTGAAGTAGCTCGAGTGGTCTTCTTGTGGTCATGATGTTCTTCGCGCGGTGACTTCCTCCAACTTGTTTCCTTGCTTGACAAGCACTACAAAGTCTATCCTTGTCAAATATGACATCTTTTATTCCAAGGATATGATCACCTTTAATAAGCTTATCAAGATTTCGCATACCAACATGACCTAGTCTTCTATGCCACAACCAGCCTTTAGAAGATTTGGTAATTAAGCAGGTTCTAGGTTGAGCCTTTTTAGTGAATTCAACAATGTAAAGATCTCCTCTACGTATACCGGTAAAGACCATTTTATGATTGTCTCTATGAAACACTTGGCAATCTACTTCAGTGAATAAGACATTGAAACCGTAATCCGCAAGTCTAGAAACTAAAAGTAAATTGTATCCAAGGGATTCAACGAGCATGACATTTTGTATGGAGTTATCATGTGAGATGGCCACCTTACCAAGGCCAACCACCTTACCCCTTGAATTATCACCAAAAGTGACATATTTTCGAGGGCCGTCGTTTTTAGCAAGCTCACGGAACATATCTTTATCTCTGGTCATATGATCAGTACATCCACTTTCAAGGACCCATTCCTTTCCTCCAACCATGTAGCCACGAAGATTTGCCATAAGACCAAAATGCCTCATTGCATCATCAAGATCATAGTCACTATCATCATCTTCATCACAGTATCCATGTTCAAGATCATCTTGTGATTGATCAATTCCTAGAGAGGGTAATTCATTAGATAAATGATCATCACAATGGTTACCTTTATGAATTATAATAGCTTCGGATATGATATCGCTAATGATTCCAACATTTCCTTTAGCACGCATGAGATTGGTAAGCTCAAATAGACAATCACCAAAGCTAGGATCACTAGAGTTCATCTTACTCAAGGCAATAGACTTATGGATAATTTCATCTAAATTTTTCAAGGAATAATCTGGAAATCATTCCTCAAGAAATCTCCATATGGTGTAGGCACACTTGAGAGTAGGCAAACATCTAATCAAGTTTCTAGGCAAGCCTCTAATGATGAGCTTTATAGTTCTAAGATTGCGAATCATGTCATTATCTTCATCTAGGGTAGGGTGCAAAGGATCAACATGAGGTGCACAAGGGCTAGTAATGTACTTGTTCAAATGATATTCATTGAAAATCTCAAGCATTTCATTTTTCCACTCATGAAAATACTCTCCATCAAGAATAGGCACTCTATGTCTAAGACTCCCCAAAGTAGACACATCCATCTTCCTCCAATGGTGTTTAAACCAAGGCAATGGAGACCAAAGCTCTGATACCAATTGAAAGGATCGAGAAGAGGTGTCTAGAGGGGGGTGATTAGACACTAAGTGCCAAAAGTTGCAGTTTTTAATATTCTTAAGTTTAAGTGGAGTTTAAGCACAAGTTTAACAAACACAATACATATCAAGCAAGCATGCAATGAGTATATGAGCAGCGGAAAGTAAAGCATGCAACTTGCAAGAATGTAAAGAGAAGGGTTTGGAGTATTCAAACGCAATTGGAGACACGGATGTTTTTGTCGTGGTTCCGATAGGTGGGGGGGGGGGGGGGGGGGGGGGGGGGGGGGGGGGGGGGGGGGGGGGGGGGGGGGGGGGGGGGGGGGGGGGGGGGGGGGGGGGGGGGGGGGGGGGGGGGGGGGGGGGGGGGGGGGGGGGGGGGGGGGGGGGGGGGGGGGGGGGGGGGGGGGGGGGGGGGGGGGGGGGGGGGGGGGGGGGGGGGGGGGGGGGGGGGGGGGGGGGGGGGGGGGGGGGGGGGGGGGGGGGGGGGGGGGGGGGGGGGGGGGGGCATCATGACCACGAGAAGACCACTCGAGCTACTTCACATGGATCTCTTTGGTCTTAATGCCTACAAGAGTCTCGGTGGTAACTCATTTGGTCTAGTCATAGTTGATGATTTTTCAAGATTTACGTGGGTGTTCTTTCTTGATGACAAATCACAGGTCCAAAAGATCTTCAAAAACTTCGCTAGGAAGGCCCAAAATCAATTTGACGTGAAGATCAAAAAGGTTTGGAGCGACAACGGAACGGAGTTCAAGAATGCAAATGTGGATACCTTTCTTGATGAAGAAGGGACTTCACACGAGTTCTTGGCTACGTACACGCCTCAACAAAATGGAGTTGTTGAGAGAAAGAACCGGACTCTTATTGAGATGGCAAGAACGATGCTTGATGAGTACAAGACTCCAAAACACTTTTGGGTGGAAGCGGTTGAGACAGCTTGTCATGCAACAAATCGCTTGTATCTTCACAAGCTACTCGGCAACACGGCATACGAGCTCCTCACCAGTAACAAACCCCAAGTTGGATACTTTTGAGTATTTGGCTCAAAGTGCTACATTCTTGATAAGCATCGTCGTTCTAAATTTGCTCCTAAATCTCATGAAGGTTTCCTACTTGGTTATGGCTCAAACTCTCACACTTACCGTGTCTACAACAATTTCACCCGAAAGGTTGAAGAGACGGTAGATGTGAAGTTTGATGAATCTAACAGCTCGCAAGTAGAGCAATTGCCAATTGATGTAGGAGACAAAGACCCTTCAGAAGCAATCCAAGACTTGTCTATTGGCAAGATTCGTGCAACGGAGGTGAAGGAAACTACCTCGTCCGTCCAAGTGGAAGCTTCTACCTCA
>JAAAWM010010223.1:0-36010 GCA_036873465.1 Thinopyrum obtusiflorum
GAACTACTCCCTCCTCGTCATGGAGAGCGCCGGGATGATAAAGATGGCCACCGGTGATGGATCCCCCCTCCGGCAGGGTGCCGGAACAGGGTCCCGATTGGTTTTTGGTGGCTACAGAGGCTTGCGGCGGCGGAACTCCCGATCTATTATGTTCCCCGATGGTTTTAGGGTATATTGGTATATATAGGAGGAAGAAATACGTCAGGGGAGCCACGAGGGGCCCACGAGGGTGGAGGGCGCGCCCAGGGGGGTGGGCGCCCCCCTGCCTTGTGCCTTCCTCGTTGCTTCCCTTACGTACACTCCAAGTCTTCTGGATTGCTTCCGTTCCAAAAATAACTCTCCCGAAGGTTTCATTCTGTTTGGACTCCATTTGATATTCCTTTTCTGCGAAACACTGAAACAAGGGAAAAAACAGAAACTAGCACTGGGCTCTAGGTTAATAGGTTAGTCCCAAAAATCAAATAAAAGTGCTTAGTAAAGCCCATTAAACATCCAAAAGATATAATATAATAGCATGGAACAATCAAAAATTATAGATACGTTGGAGACGTATCATGCCCTCCAGTGTTCGGCTGCCGGGGCTCTTCGTCCTCGTCCTCACTTTGTGATCCCTTTTCTTTATTTTTGGCATTTAACTTGCCGGCCTGCTTGAAAACTCAACAATCCCTGTTGGTGTGATTGGCTTGCTTGTCCGAGGTGCCGTGTATTTGGCACGGACGGTCGAGTATGCGGTCCAGGCTGGAAGGTCCTTCATTGTTTCTTTTGTAGGGCTTCTTCCGTTGGTCGGACTTGGAGCCACTGAATCCGGCGTGGACTGTGGTGTCATCGGTGTTGCTGTCATTGTTTCGGCGTTTGTGCCTATTGCGCCGGAGCTTGCCAGTGCTATTTTTGGCCTCAGAGGGGCCTGTCTCACTGGCTGTGTTGTTACTACGAGCCATCCAACTGTCCTCTCCCGCGCAAAAGCGGGTCATGAGTGCCGTGAGGGCTGCCATGGACTTTGGCTTTTCTTGGCCGAGGTGGCGTGCTAGGCATTCGTCACGGATGCTGTGCTTGAAGGCTGCTAATGCCTCGGCATCCGGACAGTCAACGATCTGGTTCTTTTTAGTTAGGAACCTAGTCCAGAATTTTCTGGCTGATTCTCCAGGTTGGACTATGTGGCTTAAGTCATCGGCGTCAGGTGGCCGGACATAAGTTCCTTGGAAGTTGTCCAGGAAAGCTTCTTCCAAGTCTTCCCAGCTGTCGATAGAATTTTTAGGCAGGCTATTGAGCCAGTGCCGAGCTGGCCCTTTGAGCTTGAGTGGGAGGTATTTAATGGCGTGGAGATCATCTCCTCGAGCCATGTGGATGTGGAGGATGAAATCCTCGATCCATACTACGGGATCGGTTGTGCCGTCGTACGATTCGATGTTGACGGGTTTGAATCCCTCGGGAAATTCATGATCCAGTACTTCGTCTGTGAAGCAGAGGGGGTGAGCGGCACCTCTGTACCGGGCCGCATCGCGGCGTAGCTCTGATGGACTCCGTCTGCGGTATTCAGCCCGGGCGTGGCTAGGTTTGTCACGTCCGAATAGGTAGCCGCCGTCGTGCCTTGAGGCACGGCCTCGCGATCCGTAGATCAATCTTGTATGTCCTGCTCTACTGTCCAATTCCTGCCGGAGATCGTATGTATAATCCTGAGCTGGTCTGTCCCTGTTTTTGTGAGGCGGTGGGGCGGGCTGCTGTTCAGCCTTAGTTGCCGTTTTTTCCCGACCGCGGGGTGGCCGGTCCGCCGCTCTGTCTCGACCACGTGGTGGTCGGTCTGCATTGCGCGAGGGAGGTATGGGATCTGGTGCCTCTCATCGAACTGAGGAAGCAGTTTGCATTTTGGGTAGCTCTTGGCTGGGCGCTTGAGGCCGTATTCTTCAGCTGTCAGGACGTCAGTCCATTTGTCGACGAGCAGATCTTGTTCGGCTTGAAGCTGCTGCTGTTTCTTTTTCAGGCTCCTTGCAGTGGCTATGAGCTGTAGCTTAAAGCGCTCCTGCTCCAGAGGATCTTCAGGCACGATGAAATCGTCGTTGCCGAGGCTTGTCTCCTCCTCGGAGGGTGGATGATAGCTATCGTCCTCCGGGTCATCTTCTATGGCCTGTTCATCAGGGTTGTCTTGCGTGTTGTCGTGTTCTTCCTGTTCGGATGCAGCGGCGACAGGGTCTTCATTGTTTTCAGCGTCGCCCGGAGTGCTATTTTCTCCGGTGCCAGTGTGGCCATCCTTTGAGCGACGAGGCTTAGAGAGGCGTTTGGGGCGCCGGCGCTTGGACTACTCAGGGGGTTTATTCTTATTCGGCTCTTCTTTGTCGTCGCCAGATCCTTTTGGTGTATCCACCATGTATACGTCGTAGGAAGAGGTGGCCGTCCAACGTCCAGTGAATGGCGGGTCTTGGCCTTGCTCTCTGTCGGCATCGTCGTCCATATTGTCGATGTCTTCGGAGCCATAGTCAAGCACGTCGGTTAAGTCGTCGACGGTGGCTATGAAGTGGGTGGCGGGTGGGAAGCAAAATTCCTCGTCGTCCGCCTCTAGCTCGAACCAAACATAGTTCGGCTGTGAGTCTTCCTCCAAGGACAAATTCTTCAAAGAATTTAGTACTTCACCCAAAGGCGAATGTTGGAAGATGTCTGCGGCGCTAAATTCAAAAATCGATAACCGATCCAGCTCGGTGTCCGCAGGCGCACTTGATCCGGAACGTGTAGCCGGAGACGAGTCCGGAGTTCCATTGATGCCAGCATTGCAGGATGTCGAGTCCGTATGCGGCTCCAACGCCGTGGATTTTATGGCCTCGGAGGGGATGATCTGCTTCGGTAATGAGGCCGTTGCAGCAACAGGATCCATCTCCTAGGTGTGCTCCGATGACAGATTTGAGTCCTGTTCATCGGAGAGAAGGGGAGCGATCGTCGCGGTCTCCAATCCATCGAAGATCAAGTCTCCATGGATATCCGCGACGTAGTTCAAGCTTCCAAATCTGACCTGATGGCCAGGGGCGTAGCTATCGACCTGCTCCAGATGGCCAAGTGAGTTGGCCCGTAGTACGAAGCCACCGAACACAAAGATTTGTCCGGGGAGAAAGATTTCTCCCTGAACGACGCCGTTACCGGTGATTGAAGGGGCCATCGAGCCTTTCGTCAACGGCACAGTGGAACTCTCAATGAAAGCACCAATGTCGGTGTCAAAACCGGCGGATCTCGGGTAGGGGGTCCCGAACTGTGCGTCTAGGATCGATGGTAACAGGAGACGGGGGACACAATGTTTACCCAGGTTCGGGCCCTCTCTATGGAGGTAATACCCTACTTCCTGCTTGATTGATCTTGATGAATATGAGTGTTACAAGAGTTGATCTACCACGAGATCGTAATGGCTAAACCCTAGAAGTCTAGCCTATGAGTATATGGTAATGAATCTTTCCTATCCGGACTATGCTCTCCGGTTTATATAGACACCGGAGAGATCTAGGGTTACACGAGGTCGGTTACATAATAAGGAATCTTCATAGTTGGTCGCCTAGCTTGCCTTCCACGCCAAGTAGAGTCCAATCCGGACATAGGTATAGTCTTCGGCCTTCATGTCTTCATAGCCCATTAGTCCGGACCAATAGATAACAGGCCGGACGCCCGAGGACCCCTTAATCCAGGACTCCCTCAGTCTCTTTTGGTCCATAAAAAATTACCGTAAATTTTCAACCCAGTCTGAGAACTTTTATTTCTGCACAAAAAATGACACCACGGTAGTTTTGCTGAAAACAACGTCAATCCAGGTTAGTTCTAATAAAATCACACCAAAACCATATAAAATTGTTGTAAACATGGCATGAATACTTCATAAATTATAGATACGTTGGAGACGTATCAATTGCCAACAATAATTTGTCTACGCACCATATGCTATTTCTCGAGAGAAGCCACTAGTGAAATCTATGGCCCCCGGGTCTATTTCTCATCATATACTTTCAGATCTATATTGCTATTTGCTTTTCCAATTTATTTGCTTCTTTTATTTCAGACCTATATTATCAAAACCCAAAAATATCTCGCTAGATTTTATTTGCTTTTATTCTATTTGCATCTATCAATCTATCTATTTATCATATCACTTTACCCACGAGGGATTGACAACCCCTCTATGCGTCGGGTTGCGAGGATTTGTTGTTTGTGTGGAGATGTCGCCTACATAACTTGCTTGGTTCTCCTACTGGATTGATAACCTTGGTTTCATAACTGAGGGAAATACTCACCTTCGCAGTGCTGCATCATCCCCTCCTCTTCGGCGAATTTACTGACGTGGTTCACAAATAGCATGCATGTTGCTGTTTGTTCCTTGTTTTTTTCTTTACAGAAAATCAATGTCAAACGGAGTCCAAATGGAGCGAAACTTTTTGAGGATTTTTCTTGGACCAGAAGACACCCAGGAACCTTCGGGAGGGGGTTAGAGGGGCCACCAATTGGCAACAAGCTTGGAGGGGGGGCCCCCCAGGCTTGTGGGGCCCCTGATGCTCCTCTAACCCTAATTTTTGCTCTATAAATACCCGAATATTCCCCGTAGACCAGGGGCACACCAAAAATACTTTTCGCTGCCGCAAGTTTCTGTCTTCGTGAGATCCCATTTGGGGACCTTTTTTGGTACTCTGCCGGAGTGGAATTCGATCACGGAGGGATTCTACATCAACCTTGATGCCCTTCCGATGATGTGTGAGTAGTTTACCACAGACCTACGGGTCTATAGCTAGTAGCTAGATGGCTTCTTCTCTCTCTTTGATCTTCAATACAATGTTCTCCTTGATGTTCTTGGAGATCTATTCGATGTAATCTTTTTTTGCGGTGTGTTTGTTGAGATCCGATGAATTGTGGGTCTATGATCAGATTATCTATGAATATTATTTGAGACTTCTCTGAACTCTTTTATGCATGATTAATATAGTTTGTATTTCTCTCTGATCTATTGATTTGGTTTGGCCAACTAGATTGATTTTTCTTGCAATGGGAGAGGTGCTTTGTAATGGGTTCAATCTTACGGTGCTCAATCCCAGTGACAGAAAGGGACATGACATGTATTTGTATTGTTGCCATTAAGGATACAAAAGATGGGGTTTATTCATATTGATTGGATCTATCCCTCTACATCATGTCATCTTGCTTAAGGCGTTACTCCGTTCTTGTTAACTTAATACAATAGATGCATGCTGGATAGCGGTCGATGTGTGGAGTAATAGTAGTAGATGCAGGCAGGAGTCGGTCTACTTGTCTCAGACGTGATGCCTATATACATGATCATTTCTTTGGATATCGTCATAATTATTCGCTTTTCTATCAATTGCTCAACAGTAATTTGTTCACCCACTGTATCATTTTCTTTCAAGAGAGAAGCCTCTAGTGAAAACTATGGCCCCCGGGTCTATCTTTTATCATAATATTTTCAGATCTGTAAAACCAAAAACACAATAATACCTTGCTGCAATTTATTTACCTTTATTTTATTTTGCTCTTTTATTTATCTTTATCACTATCAGATCTCATCCTTGCAAGTAACCGTGAAGGGATTGACACCCCTTTATCACGTTGGGTGCAAGTTTTTGTCTATTTGTGTAGGCGTAACTATTGGGGACTTGTGTGTTCCTCCTACTGGATTGATACCTTGGTTCTCAACTGAGGGAAATACTTATCTCTACTTTGCTGCATCACCCTTTTCTCTTCAAGGGGAAAACCAACACAAGCTCAAGAAGTAGCAGGAAGAATCTATGGCGCCATTGCCAGGGAGGATCTACATCAAGCCTACCAAGTACCTATTGAAGGGGAACGTTGCATGGAAAAGAAAAAAAAAACTATGCACACGCAAGATCTATCCATGGAGATGCATAGCTGCGAGAGGGGGCCGGAGAGCATCTTCATACCCTTGAAGATCGCTAAGCGGAAGCGTCTATCAACGCGGTCGATGTAGTCGTACACCTTGATGATCCGTACCGATCAAGTACCAAACGTACGACACCTCTGCGTTCAGCACACATTCAGCTCGATGACGTCCTCGCCTTGTTGATCCAGCAAGAGGGGTGAAGTAGTAGATGAGTTCCGGCAGCATGACGGCATGGTGACGGTGGTGGTGAAGAACAATCTCCGTAGGGCTTCACCAAGCACAACAGAAACTATGGCGGAGGATAAACTAGAGGGGGCGGGGTTGCCGGCACATGGCTTGGTGAATCTTGATGTGTTCTGGGTGCTAGCCCTGCCCCTCTATTTATATGTTGAGCCCTAGGGTGGTTTCTTGGAGAAAGAGCCTCCTCAAAGTCGGTTTAGCCCGCAAGGCAAGAGTCCTTCTCGGATTCCAGGACCAGATGCAAGGGTCCTTGGCGTCTGGCCATAGCGGCCAGGGTCCCTGGCGTCTGGCCCCTTGGCCTCCGCAAAACTACCCTTTGCACCTTCCTAAAGCCCCGTGGGCTTTACCCCTTGGCCCAAATAAAGTGTTCTCATACCCCGAACATTTCGGGAAACATCCGAAACCCCTTCCGGAGAACAAACACTATTATCCCCGGACTATTCCGGAGCTCCTCGTCATGTCCGTGATCTCATCTAGGACTCTGAACAACATTCGGTCACCAACAAACATAACTCATATAATAGTATATCGTCAATGAACGTTAAGCGTGCGGACCCTACGGGTTCGAGAATGATGTAGACATGACCGAGATGCTTCTCCGATCAATAACCAATAGTGGGACCTGGATGCACATATTGGTTCCTGCATATTCTACGAAGATCTTTATCGGTCAAACATTTATGACAACATACGTAGTTCCGTTTGTCCGTTGGTATGTTACTTGCCCGAGATTCGATCGTCAGTATCTCCATACCTAGTTCAATCTCGTTACCGGCAAGTCTCTTTACTCGTTCCGTAATACATCATCCTGTAACTAACTCCTTAGTTACTTTGCTTGCAAGCTTCTTGTGATGCTATATTACCGAGAGGGCCCAGAGATACCTCTCCATCATACGGAGTGACAAATCCTAGTTACGATCCATGCCAACTCAACAGACACCTTTGGAGATACCTGTAGAGCACCTTTATGATCACCCAGTTATGTTGTCACGTTTGATGGCACACAAGGCATTCCTCCGGAGTCCGGGAGTTGCATGATCTCATGGTCGAAGAAACATGTATTTGACATTAAGAAAGCAGTGGCAATAAACTGAACGATCATATGCTATGCTAACGGTTGGGTCTTGTCCATCACATCATTCTCCTAATGATGTGATCCCGTTATCAAATGACAACTCATGTCTATGGTTAGGAAACCTTAACCATCTTTGATCAACGAGCTAGTCTAGAAGAGGCTCACTAGGGACACGGTATTTGTTTATGTATCCACACATGTATTTAAGTTTTCGATCGATACAATTCTAGCATGAATAATAAACCTTTATCATGATTAAGGAAATATAATAATAACCATTTTATTATTGCATCTAGGGCATATTTCCATCACCTATCATAAACTCTCATCTCTTGCATTTACTTTATTTGCCATTTGCCTCTCGTGTTCATCTCCCCCACTTCTAAAACGCTTTTAGAGAAACACAAAAATATTTGCCTTTTTCCGTTCACTTTTTTGTTTGCTTTTTGTCTCGCTCGTATCGTTATCATGGCTAGTTTCTCTATTGTCGCTTATACCCCGGAAAGTGAAGTTCTTAATTTTAAACAAAGGGGAGTAGGGAATTTAAAAGAAGCTCGGTATAGAATTTGCGATGCTCAAAATAGATCTACTCGTAAGCAATCTACTATCGTTATTCTTTGAATTTTTTATGTGGGTGTTACCACTTGGTATAGATTTGTGCTAGACACTATTGTTGGGGGAAATTTCTTGAGTATTCACCCTGTGGATGATTTTAATGCTATGGTGAACTTGGTAGGATCGCCACCAGTCATGATCAATGAAACAATTTTGACTTTAGAACATGTGATGCAAAGGCTAGATATTATTGAAAATAAAGTTCCTACCATAGAACATATTGAGAATATGGATAAAAAGATCCATAATCATGTCACACAAATGGGGTCAAAGGTAGGAATCATCTTTAAAACGCTAAAGGAAAAGGAGCCTATAATTAATGAGAGAGTAGAACAAAGTTCCGCTAGAATTGATAAGTTGGAAGAGATTATTACCAATCTAGGTTCCGCCTTTGCTTCGGTAAAAAACACTCCCAAGTTTCCTCCCAATAAAACTACTAAGTTTATTTATGTTCCTAAAAATAAGGGTGGATCATCTAGTAAAGGAAACGAAGATCTTAAGATGATAAGTATTTGGCCTAGCTTTATCGATATAATTAAGGAACCCACTCTTACAAACGAATTTCTTAATTTTATACATAGGAGTGTGGTATTTAATAACCCTAATGAAAACCCTAGGAAGCGTGGATGCACGATTGAAGAATTGAATACCAAAGATGACAATACCTAGATATATGATATATGCCTAGCTAGGGGCGTAAAACGGTAGCGCTTGTTGGGAGGCAACCCAATGTGTTTTTGTTTTTTCTTCTGTTTTGCAATAAATTTACTATCATGCCTCTGTTTTGATGGTGTTATTATGTTTAATTTAGTGTTTGTGCCAAGTGAGACCTTTGGGATGATTTGGAAAATTGTTGATTTGATTCTGTGAGAAAACAAAAACTTTTGCATTCAGTAGCAGAATTCTATGTGATTGCTGGAGCATGGAAAATTCTTTCATTTTTTTTTACAAGTAATTGATATACAAATTTCCCACGTTGTCCTAATTTTTCAGAAATTTCAGAGTTACAGAAGTATGACCATAATTTGCATCTTTATAGACTGTTCAGTTTTTGACAGATTATGTTGTCATTGTGTTTGATGCTTGTTTTGATGAATCTATGGACTATAGGGGGGGGGGGGGGGGGATAAGCCATGGTGAAGTTGGAATACAGTAGATGTAATACAAATATAAAATTAGAATGAGTTCACAACAGTACCTAAAAGTAAAGGTTGATTTTATTATACTAACGGATCTCACGAGTTTTCTGTTAAGTTTTGTGTTGTGAAGTTTTCAAGTTTTCGGTAAAAGTTTCGATGGGCTAAGGAATAAGGAGTGCCAAGAGCATAAACTGGGGGATGCCCAAGGCACCCCAAGGTAATATTCAAGGACAACCAAGCATCTAAGCTTGGGGATGCCCCGGATGGCATCCCCTCTTTTGTCTACAATCCATCGGTAAGTTACTTGAGGCTATATTTTTATTCACTACATGATATGTGTTTTGCTTGGAGCATCTTGTATGATATGAGTATTAGTTTTATTTGCTTTTTAGTTTGCCACAATCATTCTTGTTGTACACACCTTTTGAGAGGGACACACATTAATCGTGAATTGATTAGAATACTCTTTGAGCTTCACTTATATCTTTTGAGCTAGGCAGTTGCTCTAGTGCTTCACTTATATCTTTTTGAGCACGGAGGTGATGTTATTTTGAAGAAATTGATGAACTCTCATGCTTCACTTATATTATTTTGAGAGTCTTATCAATAGTATGGCAATTTGCTTGGATTATGAATTTAGTCCTAATATGATGGGTATTCATGAGGGATATAATAAAAACTTCCATGAAGATTATTGAACATATGAGAAGTTTGATTCCTTGCAATTGTTTTGAGATATGAAGATGGTAATATTAGAGTCATGCTAGTAGTAAATTGTGGATTGGTAAAAACACTTGGGTTAAGGTTTGTGATTCCCGTAGCATGCATGTATAGTCTTCCTGTTATGTGATGAAGTTGGAGCACAATTTATCCTTGATTGTCTTCCTTTGCATGAAAGTCGGGAGCGCGCGATGGTTAACTCCTACCAACCTCTCCCCTAGGAGCATGCATAGTAGTACTTTGCTTCGAGGGCTAATAAACTTTTTGCAATAAGTATGTGAGTTCTTTATGACTAATGTTGAGTCCATGGATTATACATCGTCACCGCAGTAGAGTTTAACCACCAAATTCGGGATGGATTGGTGTGGTTCCTCTATGCCTAGGACACCAGAATATCAAACCATGAACGAGGAAAGGCATGAGATAAATATTGGCTAGTAATTGTGAAGCCCCAATTCTTGACTGAAAGGGACACACACTCTCACCCTTCCACCTTTGCTAGTCACTCTAGTACCGCGCAAATTTTGCCGGTGCATTAAACCATCCTTATACCTTTCCTCAAAACAGCCACCATACCTACCTATTATGGCATTTCATAGCCATTCTGAGATATATTGCCATGTAACTTCACTGTTCCATTATTACGAGTCCTCACAATGAGTTGTAACTTTTGAGTTGTAAGTAAATTAAAGTGTGATGATCATCATTATTAGAGCATTGTCCCGTGTGAGGTATAAAAAAAGAGAACAAATGAGCCCAACAAAAAAGAGAGCCCAAAGAGCCCAAAAAGAAAAAAATGAGAGGAAAAGAGAGAAGGGACAATGCTACTATCTTTTTCCATACTTGTGCTTCAAGGTAGCACCATGTTCTTCATGATGGAGAGTCTCCTATGTTATCACTTTCATATATTACTAGTGGGAATTTTTCATTATAGATTTTGGCTCGTATATTCCAATGATGGGCTTCCTCAAATGCCCGAGGTCTTCATGAGCAAGCAAGTTGGATGCACACCCACTTAGTTTTCTTTTTGGGCTTTCTTACACTTATAGCTCTAGCGCATCTGTTACATGGCAATCCCTACACACTGGGCTCGCATTGATGTTAATTGATGGACATATCCATAATCCATTAATTTGCCTAGTTGATACTACTACAGGATGCTGCTAACGCGACACTACGATCAGAGACCCTTTGACGAAACTATGTGCGATGCATTAATCACAAATGGGGATATAAAAAACCATCAAAAAAGGTGCAAAACATTTGCGATGAATGATACATCAAACACGGTTCAGATTTTAGTTGCATGTGCGATCCAGGGCACACGGTTGACCCGTTCGAACTATTTGCGATGAGGCAGAACAACAGAAACGGGCAGCCAGATCAATGTGTGTGCGATATACGGCATATAGTTGGCTTCGATGAACTGTTTGCTATTAGGGAGTGCAACAGAAACGGTTAGCCAGATCAAGGTGTGTGTGATATAGGGCATACGGTTCACTCGGACGAACTTTTTTTGATTAGCGAATACAACAGAAACGGTTCAACTTAACAAGATGTGTGTGATACGTGGCAAACAGCCGACTCAACGGCGAGCAACCACGTGGTCAACCTTCTTCCATCAATAAATTTTGACCTTGTTTCTCGTCACATTGCAGATTACAACGCAATAAGTAATTGGAAATCTGTTCACACCTATCAAACTAATATGTGTTCACACTTAGCACCGGGCTATAAAAACTACCCACTCGAAAATTACTTCATAGTTCCTCTCCTTATCACCCACAAAACTGGTCTTTCCTATCAAGTCGTTCCGCCATGACTGGTAGGAGGAGTTTAGGGTGGACATATAACCAGGCAGCAAAGACCAAGGCCACGGAAGCACTAGAGAGGTCCCGCTGCGAAGCCGCAGCCGCAGCAGAGATGTCCCGGCGCGCCACGGAGCCCTCGAACGAGCTCTCACGGGCATGCGAGGGCTCTCACAAGCGCATTCGCGGCGTCGTCCATCGCGACGAGCCGGCGTTCCTGAATTCCTTCGCCGGCAACAATGACATTCTCGCTGGCGTCACTACGCAGCAGGAGCTGGTCGACGGCTTGATGAAGCTGCTCAAGATCAGCGATGCCTCGGTTGACAAGGTGACCGGCCTCGTTGAGCAACTCATGGGTGACAATGCGAAGCTCCTCAAGGCGCTCGCCGAGAAGGAGGAGGAGGCCGCCGGCTGGAAGATGCTGCATGAGCGGAGCAGTGCCTCGGGGATGACGCTTACAGCGGTCGTCGTGGAACTAATGGGTGACTTGAGGAAGCTCCGGATCGAGCGCGAGCAGGAGGTGGAGGAATCTGTGGCTGCTTTCAAGCAAAGTCGTGAGGAATTGAAGAAGGAGCTGGAGGATGTCGTCACCCGACGATCCATCAACGAGTAGAGACAGTAGTGACCCAGATCATTGTCTGCAATTTCCTTCTTCTCTTGCCCCCGTGTCTTCCGGGCTTTGCCGCATGTGGCATTTTAAATTATCCGGAATACGTAAGACAATTATTATCTGCGCCATTGTAAATTTGTCGTCGTATTATCCATTGCCATTTTATTTGTGGTCGTATTATCCGTTGCCCTATGTGGCAATTTAAATTAGGGCGGAATACGAGTTGAAAACACGAATAAAGCAAATGCTGCCATGGGATCACAAGCAAACACCCTCCGTCCGGGTGCTTTAATTAAACCATTAATGGAGAAGTTGTGAGCGAGGCGGGCGGCGGCTGGTGCATGGAGGTCAAAGAGCTTGCTTCCCGGTGAGCATGAGCGGCCTTGCTGCTCACACGTGTACCGTTGAGCCTGCGAGGTGGACAGGATGCACGCGTCCCGTTGAGCCTGCGCGGCGGACTGCTCGCACGCGTCCCGTCGAGCCTGCACGGCGGACTTCTCGCGCTCGTCTGGGCTAATCAAACAGCTGCACACACGCCACCGAGTATGGTTAAATTTCAACACGGTTGTTGTAATACAACCGTTTGCGATATTAACGTGTCAGCTTTTTGTTTCAAAAGGGACTTCGTTGGCTACTAATGTGTGCGCCTCTTCTCAACCTGGACGATTTTTTTTTACCACGGCATATATGTGCCATGTCATGAAACCATGCCAAGTTTCATGTTTTTTGGGTGAGTTTTTGATTTACTGGGATTTAAAAACCGAGATTCTCAATGTTTCAGGACGACGACAAGTTTGTAATTCATTCCCATTCCTTAAATGAGACCTAAACATGCACCCAATGACACATGTACGATTTCCCACCCACTTTGCTTCACTGGAGCATGTGCTTGTAGTTCAAATTTGAATTATGGACTACATTAAATGCATAGAATACTTAGTAATTAGTAATATATATACAATGGCCAAACGAACCCTGAACAGTTTCAAATTTTAGCCCGACACTCCTGTTATTCTATGTTGCCTATAGAAAACAAAGTTCAAGGTGAGAAGAGGCAGTGATTATCGTTTCGTGCACAAGAGGGGCATGTTTCCCTACCGGAACCATGAGGGTTGCGGCAGGCTCCGGTTTGTAAGAGGCTTGTAATATAGCTTCGCCCAAATTGGACAATTATATGTTCCATGTAGTGACACCATGCCAAGTTTCATGATTTCCTAGTGAGTTTTAGATTTACAGAGATTTAAAAACCGAGATTCGCAATGTTTGTGGCCAAGCCAGGATGGCGAGACGGTTGAATTCGTTCCCATTCATTCCATGGGACCTAAACATGCACCCCAAGGAAACATGTATGTTTTTTCTAGCCATTTTGGTGAACTGAAGCATGTATTTGTAGTTCGGATTTGAATTATGGACATTAAATGCCTAGAAAACTCAATTAATGAATAAAAAAGTCAAACGAACCCTGAATAATTTCAAAGTTCAGCGTGAATCTCCCGTTGTTCCGTGTCGCGTGTAGAAGAAAATACGAGGCTAGAAGAGGGAGCGATTATCGTTTGGCCCACAAGGGGACACGTTTCCCTATCGAAACCACGAGGGTTCTTGTGACAGGCTCCGGTTTGTAAGAGGTTTGTAATAAAGCTTGGCCCAAATTGGCAATGTTTTTACCATGACATATATGTGCCATGACGTGACACCATGCCACCTTTGATGACTTTCTGGTGAGTTTTGGATTTATGGGGACTTAAAAACCGAGATTTGAAATGTTTGAGGACGATCCAGGACACCGTTAAGGTTGTAATTCGTTCCCATTCCTGGCATGGGACCTAAACATGCACCCAAGGACACATGTATAATTTTTCTAGCCATTTTGGTGAACTGGAGCATGTATTTGTAGTTTAGATTTGAATTATGGACATTAAATGCCTAGGAAACTCAATTAATGTATAAAAAGGCCAAACGAATCCTGAATAAGTTTAAATTTCAGCACAGATATCATGTCGTTCCATGTTGCCTGTGGAAGAAAATACAAGGCGAAAAGAGGTAGTGATTACGTTTTGCCCACAAGGGGAACACGTTTCCCTATCGGAACCACGAGGCTTCTTTGAGAGAAGCTTCGGTTTGTAAGAGGTTTGTAATAAAGCTTGGCCCAAATTGGACAATGTTTTTACCACGACATATATGTGCCATGACGTGACACCATGCCACCTTTGATGACTTTCTGGTGAGTTTAGGATTTACGGGGATTTAAAAACCGAGATTCCAACTGTTTGAGGACGAGCCAGGATGCGGGTACGGTTGTAATTCATTCCCATTCCTGGCATGGCACCTAAACATGCACCCAAGGACACATGTATACATTTTCTAGCCATTTTGGTGAACTGGAGCATGTATTTGAAGTTCAGATTTGAATTATGGACATTAAATGCCTAGGAAACTCAATTAGTGTATAAAAAGGCCAAACAAACCCTGAATAAGTTTAAATTTTAGCACAGATATCCTGTCATTCCATGTTGCCCGTAGAAGAAAATACAAGGCGAAAAGAGTCAGTGATTACGTTTCACCCACAAGGGGGACACGTTTCCCTATCGGAACCACGAGGCTTCTTTGAGAGAAGCTCCGGTTTGTAAGAGGCTTGTAACAAAACTTGCGCCAAAATGGACGAAAAAAATTCCTCGACATATATGTGCCATGTCGTGACACCATGCCAGGTTTCATGATTTTCGGCTTAGTTTTGGATTTACGGGGATTTAAAAACCGAGATTCTTCTCACGAAATGTTTTCAAATAGCACACGGTTCACTCACGAAAGCCGATATTCAATAAAAACTTCGTGGAAACCATATTTTAAAGTTTCATAAAAATCTGAAAAAATGTGGGATGTTAAGAAGGTGATGTTTTATTGCGACACAAAATTTCAAGTTGAAAAACATTACGAGATGTGAGCTATGAAAAAGACAAATTCAGCCCTGAATAGTGACATTACTATTCAACACTATTCAACGCTGATTTTATCTTTTTGATAGCTCACATCTCGTAATGTGTCTTAACTTGAAATTTTGTGTGGCAATAAAACATCATCCTCTTAACATCCCACATTTTTTTCAAATTTTTTTGAAACTTCAAAACATCTTTTTCTCGTGGTTTTCACTGATTTCCACCGAATGTTGGTTTCCGTATGATATTCTCCCCCCCCCCCCCGCTGCGCGCGCGATCTGAATCGTGCGTTCTGATTGGCCAGAACCCAAACCCCACGGATCATACGTGTGCACCGTTGGATGCTCCCAGATCGAACGACAACCCTGAGCCCTTTCGACAGCACATGCAGTACATGGGCAAGCACTGTGCGCATGCATCGTGCTAGCTCACGCTTCCTTCTCTACTAGGTTTTCAAAACAGGCTACTGTTTCTCGCCACTCCTCTCATCGGTTTCCTGCCTCTTCTCCCATCGTTTTCCCGCTACCAGTGTCAGTGCTCATTGAAGGCTAGCGGTGACACACCAGCCATGTAAAATATCCCACACAGTTTCTAAAAGCACAAATGTGTGTGATAGGAGGGAGTAGGTCCCATAGGATGACTAGCGCGAAACACCTTTGTCGGTGGGAATGACACCTATGGAATCACTGGGATCCCTACTACGGTTGGCGGGCGCGGGGTTGTGCAAAGAGCGGGTCTGGTAGTCAGCACAAAGATCATTTACCCAGGTTCGGGCCGCAAGGATGCGTAATACCCTAGTCCTGCTTTGGTGTATATTTGAGTGTTCTTGAGCTCTCGAACTAGCTGTGGTGCGTGCGTAGTCCAAAAGATCCGAATCCTTCTCCAGTATGCCTCGGGCCTCCTTTTATAGACAAAAGGGGTCGCCACAGTGGCACACAGGAGGTGGAAAGGCATACACTGGTTAAGTCTATCCTCTGGCACCGCCGGACAAACGCATTTAATGCGCTGCCGACATGCCCTTCTTGCTTTATCAGGGACGGCAAGGAAGCTCATCCCAGCTGTCGCCGCCTCGCCTGGCTCCGACGCGCGTCCGAGCTGATGAGGCATTGTAGTGCCACGTTGGCTGGCTGCTGGGCTGGCGCGGTGGCAGAGTCTTCACGAAGATCTGCATGCCACCACGCAAGTGCTTGCTGAGTTGGCTTGGAGGCCGCGCGTCGCCACACAGGTGTCTGCCCAGCTGGTTGAGCTGGCAGCTGTATGGGAACGGCGGTGGAGTCTTGGCAGACGTGGGCCTGGCCGTGGCCCCGCAGGTCTCCTCGGCAAGGGTCTTGCCGTGGCATCGCGGTCGTCCCCGGCAAGGATCTTGCCGGGGGTCTCGTGGATTTCCTCGGCAAGGATCTTGCCGAGGATCGTCGTCTTCTAGTCCTCATCTAATCTTGTGTGTTTATGATCTTCACAAAGGTCTGCATGCCACCATGGAGGTGCCTCCCGAGCCTTGGTTCCAATGTGGTTGATGGTGTTGGAATCCTTGGGCTCAAGGGTGGCGCGCTCTGCTGGCGTTGGGCAAGTTGCCCCGGCAAGGCTCTTGCCGGGGCTGCGGCGGCCGCCCCGGCAAGGGACTCGCTGGGGGAGTCCACCTCGCCCTCTTGCTCTTTGTGTCTCTGGTCTTGGCGTCGCTTTGCCCGTTTTGTGCCTTTTGGCTTCCCTCCTCTGCTTTGCTAAGTGTGGCCGCGGGCGCGGCTCTGACTGCCCGTGCACAAGTAAAGGGGAAAAAGGAGAGCCCCTACTTTTGTACACTAACAGGAGCCCCCGGGCCTGGGCCACACATAAGCGCAACACGTTGTTGGGCCGGGCCCAGAACGGTGCGCGGGCGTGCGGGGCTGAGTTTTACTGCGGTAATTCCCTCGCCCGTCGCGCTTCCCCACGACCCATGTTGAATGCGTGACGTGGGGGTCGTGCGTGGGGCAGTTGCTGCCCTCACGCGTCACATCGCGGTAAATGGTAACGAAGCGGCCCGCGCCTTCCCCATAAAAAAGGAGAAACTGCAGGCGCGACGCCCATTTACCCTCTGTGCCTTCTCCAATCTTGGAACCGCCGTCCCTCCCTTCTTCCTTCTCGAGCTCTTGCTTTCGCTCGCCGCTGCCGCGCCTTTGTTGTACCTCATCTTTCGTTTCCCTCAGTTGCCATGGCACCCAAAACCAGCAAAGGCAAGGGAATGGCCAAGGACGCCGGGGGGAAGGAGGCGCCGGAGAGCGAGTTGGCGGCGCGGCGGACGCAGCTCGCCTACTTTCCTTCGACGGTCGATGTGGTCCACTTCCGGGACTACTTCAAGCCCCTGTGGGGGTGCAAGACGAAGGGGCACCCTGCCACGCGCATCATCCCCGCCGATTTCACCGGGGCCGGCCCGAATCGTACCCCTTCTTCGTTGATTACTTTTCCTGCGGGCTCTGCCCCCCTTTCTCCGATTTCTTCAATGACGTAATGCACACCTATGGCTTCCACCTTCTGGATTTCACTCCAAATGCCATGGCATGCATGGCCCTTTTTGCCCATCTCTGTGAGGGCTTCGCCGGAGTGCATCCCAGCACGGCGCTCTTCCGCCACTACTTCTATCCTCGTATCCAAAAGGGAGGCGCCATCTCCGGTTGTGTTCGCCTGGATCCCAAGGAGCCAGGAGAAAGGGACATATCTGGAGGGCGCTCAGAAGGAGAGGTGGGAGGAGTGGCGGAGCCGGTGGTGCTGGATTGAGGAGGATGATCCGCAGGAATTTTGCCGGGTTCGCCAGGCGCCGCCGGTTCATAGAGATGATTGGGGCGATGTCGACGCCAAGGATGAGAAGCTCACGGTCGCCACCACCAGGATCCATCGCCTCACCATGGTCGGGCTCACTCTTGAGATGATTGGGGCGGATTTCATCCGTTGCCGAATCACTCCACTGCATAACAAGGGGAGGCCGGCCTGGCTTTTCAGGAACGCGGCCGACATCATGAGGCTTTGCCCTGGCTTGAACCACAACTTCACGGTGATGGGGCATGCCCACTTATGCCAGAGGCTTTTTCAGCTCGACGTGCACCGCGACGGCAGGGCCGAGAGGACCGGCAAGGCCATGAAGGCCGGCAAGGTCGCCAAGGGGCCCTTGTTCGGGTTGCCGGCGGGGGTGGTCCCACTGAGCAACAACTCTCACCAAACCGACATCATCGCCATGATGCCGGACTTCAACGCGCACGGCCTTGACCCAAATTGGGCCGAGCCGAGGGCGGATCAGGTGCAGGAGTTCTTTGACAGCTTGTCAGAGTACGTCCGTGACGAGCCAGTGCATATCCGGGATACCACCAAGGAGGAGCTGGATTATATTGCCGCCAGGGCGGCGGAGGCGAAGCTTGCCCAGGAGGCCGGCAGCACTAGCACCATGGAGGACGAGGCTGGCGTGGCCGCGGAGGACAAGGAGCTCGCCGGATGGGTGGAGTCTACCGGGGAGGCCAGCAATGCCGACACCGGGGCCCCTATCATCGAAGATGTGGTCGACGAGTCGACCGAGGAAGAGGCCGGGGCTGACGACCCTCCGGCCTTGGGAAATAGGCGTCTCCTGCGGCGGGCCAGCTCCGACGAGCCGGTCCGCCCCGGCAGGACCGAGCAGCGGCAAGAGATCCAGGGGGAGTCCGTGCGCCTGACGAGGGCCGTGGCAGCAAAGAAGGTGGTGAAAGCCGCGGTGGTGAAGAGGAAAGCGACCGCCTCTTCTTCGTCCAAGCGTCCTCGGACTCCACCTGCTTCCCCTCCTCCCACTGATGTCGACACGGAGGTTGTCTTTGACCTTGGGTCCCTCAGCCCGAGGAGGAAGAGGAAGCCAGTGGAGGAGGAGGTGGAGGAAGAGTAAGTATCTCGCCCCCCTCGCATTATCCCCTGACTTTACTCCTGTGTCATCTTTCCTTGACCTGATGTTGTCTTCACAGGGACACGGAGACGCTGGCGCAGAGGGTGGCAAAGAGAGCCAAGGCATCGATGGGCGACAAGCCCCCGGCGGGTACTTCGAGTACGCCGCTGGTGGTAGAGAGCAGCCCGGAGAGCAGCCCTCGACGCAGCCCCCGCTTCAGCCCCCAGCGTGAGTTCATCACTCACTCCTCCATTGATGAACTTTGGGGTGTGAATCGTTGATGCTGATCTTGTCGGGTTTGCAAGAGAAGAACGGCAGGAGGAGGGGCCGCCGAGGGCTGCCCCCAACATGCCGCCCCCCTCGACTACGCCGCCCCGAGGGGCGTCCCCAGCAAGGGCATCCACCACCGAGCCCACGCCCATGGAGGAGGAGGAGGAGACGACCTTGGGTGCCGGTGGTTCCACCCCGGCAACGAACGTTGGCGGGGAGGGCGCCACTTCTTCCCAGTCCGGTGCAGGTAAGTTGCTTGCCTTCCGCCCCTGTGCTCTTTCTTATTTTTGTTTTGACCTTGACCTCGTTGCATCTCTTCCCTTGGGTCCCAGACCCTCCCCCGATGGACCAGGAGGATGTCGACACCATCATCGGGGAGGTTGCCAAGGATGCTGAGGCCGAGGCCACCAAGATTGCTGCCGAAGAGGCCGCCAAGACCGCTGCTGAGGGGGCGCCAAGGGGCTCGCCGGGGATGCCAGCGGGGCCGCTGCCGAGGAGGCCGGCAAGGCCGCTGCCGAGGGGGCCGGCAAGGGGCTCGCCAGGAAGGAGGAGCTTGACGACCAACCTTCCTCTTCTACAGCCTCTGCTCCGGGCAAGTACTTGAAGGTGGGCGATGACTTGTTCGTCCACCTTCCCGGGACGGCAAGCACCAGAGCGCCGGCTGAAGGGGAGGTGTTTGACGATGAAGCGCTTGCTACCGCCGGGCTCCAGGTTGTCGATGAACTGAGCGCCGATGGCGGCGGTTCCCAAGAGGAGCAGCTTCTCCAGGCTATGAGTGCCAACTTTCAGAAGCTCTAGGCGCTCCACCGCGCCCGCCAAGACAAGATAAGATCCAGGATGGCCGTGGTGGACAAAGCGGAAGCAGATTTCAAGGAGCGCGTTACTAAGACGCAAGCCTGGATCCGCGACGCCAAACCTCTGGATCAGCCGCCTCTCCGATGTCCCTGGCAGGATTACCACGAAGCTGGCGGCCATGGGGATGCCGAACGTGAGGTATGACCCGGAGCCGAACGTGAGCCCCAACGCCAAGCTGACCCTGTTCTTCGAGGGCGTTCTTGGAGCCCTGGAGCAGTTCTGCTCCAACAGGGCGACCTCTCTGGCCAATGAGGCCCGGAGGCTTTGCCGGGGTGCCATGACCAAGGTCCTCACCAAGGTGGCGTACTGGAATCCCAACCTCGACTTTGACGCCGCGCTGGAGAGCTTGCCGGAGGGTGTGGACCTCGCGGCGCTCGAGGAGCGTATTGAGCCCGTCATCAGCCGCGTCGACGGAGTCCGGAGGATAGAGGGCCAGCGCCGGGACTAGGCACCCCGTTTTTCATCGCTGCTGTGGGTTCACAACCAAGACAATTTTTACCTTTAGTTAGAACCGCAGCAACAATTGATGTAATATAACTCTGCAGTATTTTTAAGTGATGCATGCTATTTTCCTGTTCGATCTCTCTTTGTATGCCCACCCTACGTTTAGTTGGATAGGCTTGCCGGTGCGTAAACCCAAGCTGCGGCGCCTTGAGGACGGATCCTCAATAGCCCGCCGGGTGTGCTTGCTGCCAGGCAAACCACCTTACCGCTCTTAGCGCGGCCGTTTGAACTGTTGAGCGGACTCGAAACAGGACAAAAGCATTGCCAGTAGTGGAAAGGCCACCCTGCCGTTCTCGACACGGCCGCTCGAGCTGTTGAGCGAACTCGAAACAGAACGAAGGCATTGCTAATAGTGGAAGGGCCCCATTGCGTACAGGTTTATCATATAGAGAGCAAGATCTCCGAGGAGAATAGTCTTATGTAAAAAGGAATTGCTCAAAGTTTCGTATGACTTAGCTTTTCTGTCGTTGCACGGGCGTTCACTGCATCCGTAGGTGACGTCGCTCGTTCGGTCGTCTTCTTCCTTGGAGCAACGATCACGATGAAGCCGCTGCGCCAACCAGACCAGATTTCCACAACTGCGCCCCCTACCTGGCGCGCCAAAGATGTCGGTGGGAACGACACCTATGGAATCACTGGGATCCCTACTACGGTTGGCGGGCGTGGGGTTGTGCAAAGAGCGGGTCTGGTAGTCAGCACAAAGATCGTTTACCCAGGTTCGGGCCGCAAGGATGCGTAATACCCTAGTCCTGCTTTGGTGTATATTTGAGTGTTCTTGAGCTCTCGAACTAGCTATGGTGTGTGCGTAGTCCAAAAGATCCGAATCCTTCTCCAGTACGCCTCGGGCCTCCTTTTATAGACAAAAGGGGTCGCGGGGGGGGGGGGGGGGGGGGGGGGGGGGGGGGGGGGGGGGGGGGGGGGGGGGGGGGGGGGGGGGGGGGGGGGGGGGGGGGGGGGGGGGGGGGGGGGGCCTGTCATGGCGATTATATAAACCTTTTTCAGGTTGCATGCAGGGTATAGGGGGCATCTGGCACCACCGGACAAACGCATTTAATGCGCTGCCGACGTGCCCTTCTTGCTTTATCGGGGACGGGAAGGAAGCTCATCCCAGTTGTCGCCGCCTCGCCTGGCTCCGGCGCGCGTCCGAGCTGATGAGGCATTGTAGTGCCACGTTGGCTGGCTGCTGGGCTGGCGCGGTGGCAGAGTCTTCATGAAGATCTGCATGCCACCACGCAAGTGCTTGCTGAGTTGGCTTGGAGGCCGCGCGTCGCCACGCAGGTGTCTGCCCAGCTGGTTGAGCTGGCAGCTGTATGGGAACGGCGGTGGAGTCTTGGCAGACGTGGGCCTGGCTGTGGCCCCGTAGGTGTCCTCGGCAAGGGTCTTGCCGTGGCATCGCGGTCGTCCCCGGCAAGGATCTTGCTGGGGGTCTCGAGGATTTCCTCGGCAAGGATCTTGCCGAGGATCGTCGTCTTCTAGTCCTCATCTAATCTTGTGTGTTTATGATCTTCACAAAGATCTGCATGCCACCATGGAGGTGCCTCCCGAGCCTTGGTTCCAATGTGGTTGATGGTGTTGGAATCCTTGGGCTCAAGGGTGGCGCGCTCTGCTGGCGTTGGGCAAGTTGCCCCGGCAAGGCTCTTGCCGGGGCTGCGGAGGCCGCCCCCGGCAAGGGTCTCGCTGGGGAGTCCACCTCACCCGCTTGCTCTTTGTGTCTCTGGTCTTGGCGTCGCTTTGCCCGTTTTGTGCCTTTTAGCTTCCTCCTCTGCCCTGCTAAGTATGGCCGCAGGCGCGGCTCTGACTGCCCGTGCACAAGTAAAGGGGTAAAAAGGAGAGCCCTTACTTTTGTACACCGACAGCCTTAATGGCAAGGAGGCAATTCTTATCAGCAAGGGCCGGCATCCCATCCGCTAGCCTAGTCGAATAGATCGTAGAAGTTAAGCGTGTTCGGGCTGGAGTAGTCCAAGGATGGGTGACCCGGTGGGAAGTTGCATATCTCAAGCTTCATTTAAATGCCATGACACGGTCATTATTAAAGAATGTTTGTAGATCCTTGTTTTGCTAATTTGTAGACCAATTATATAAACCTTGGGATCCTTGTTTTGCTAATTTGTAGACTATGTTTTTATGGGTTACTTTTTGCTCTAAAAAATTAAAGAATGATTGACTTGACCTGTCATGGCGATTATATAAACCTACTATGTTTTTATGGGTTATTTTTTCCTCTAAAAAAGTAAAGAATGATTGACTTGACCTGTCATGGCGATTATATAAACCTTTTTCAGGTTGCATGCAGGGTATAGGGGGCAGGGTGTTCTTCTCGAGCATGTCTCCCTTGTGCGGCTTATAGACGCGGCACATATCTGTGCGCTCCCCGAGGTATATATACTATCCTTTACCGACAATTAGGGGGGCCCACACAATCTATCCCTTTGACCCAACAACGAGAAGGGTTTAACCATGATGGTTTCCTATTGATACTAGTAAGGTACACGTGCATTGCACGCATGAGATTTGGTAACCAAGTTATGAATAAATACCACACTATAGCATGTAAGATTTGAGTCATATATGCATGATGTAGTTGTTCGTTTAATTCTTATAGTTCATCTCATCCAAAATCAATTAGTTTTATAAAAAAATCTAATTTAAGATTCATGGAATTGTGCATTGTAAAGCATAAAGTAAAAAACAAAAGGTGACAATTCATTTAGAAAAAAAGTTTGGGCAATTAAGATATGGAAGATTCTAGAGAACAAAGGAGAAGTGCTTGTGTTTTGAGGTTTGTGCATTATGCTTAAGTTCAACCATGGAGTCTTCTAGATTGTACATGTGGCAGAATCTGGTGGAATGTAGATGATATCTAACGGCCAGTAGTGCTCGGATTTGCCATCTCTGTACTGTCGGATTGGCTTCATCCAATGACCAACTTTCAAAGTTATTCGCACACTATATAGGGGTATAGATATAGATGTGTCCCATGCTAGACCAAAAAAAGTTTGAGCGCATGCGTGGGACGACCCCCCCTCCCCCCCGCCGCCGCCGCCTCGAAGTTGGGAAACTGACATCGTACATATTGAACCGGGCTTGGAGTCGGGTACGGTGTTCGGTTTGTAATGTAGTTGGTGGCCCATCGAAGTTGTGCATTTGGGATTTAAACACATCACACACAACCGTGCCCATACATATTTTCGGGCCGCATGCAGTGTATACGGGGTCTTCTAATCGACCACGTTTCCCTTGTGCGGTTTTTTGTGATGACACGCATATCTGTGGGCTCCCCGAGTGCATATATATCATCCCTTTGACCGATAATGAGGGGTATGTGTTGGCCATGAATGGATTCCTCCTAGTTCGTGTTAGGGCCGGTCACTGTCACATGTCGCTCAGCCAAAGCTCGAGCTCATGCGTTGTCAGGATTCCCTCCCACATGCTCGGATTGCTGGGTTTGACCTACATCAAACCCTGCGTATCTCGTCCTTAACTACCTTGCCTTCATGGTTGTTGTTTGTATCGAGAGGTAGGCACCACATCTAAATTGTACATTATTCTATATTGAAAACACACATCACCCCTTCCCAACATACATCATTTTGGGCCGCATGCAAGAGGTGCTGGTTTTGTGGTCCCTCTCGTGCGATTTTTATGATGGTTCAATCTATTGGCCCAAGCGGTTTATCGACAACAACAACTGTTGTTTGACCAAACGATAGATTCATTGGTCCGTCTTATGGTAGGTCATGGCGACATGCATGTATGACCAAAGTATCGATCATTACGTGCATCCGCCCCGCTGACACGGGGGGGGGGGGGGGGGGGGGGGGGGGGGGGGGGGGGGGGGGGGGGGGGGGGGGGGGGGGGGGGGGGGGGGGGGGGGGGGGGGGGGGGGGGGGGGGGGGGGGGGGGGGGGGGGGGGGGGGGGGGGGGGGGGGGGGGGGGGGGGGGGGGGGGGGGGGGGGGGGGGGGGGGGGGGGGGGGGGGGGGGGGGGGGGGGGGGGGGGGGGGGGGGGGGGGGGGGGGGGGGGGGGGGGGGGGGGGGGGGGGGGGGGGGGGGGGGGGGGGGGGGGGGGGGGGGGGGGGGGGGGGGGGGGGGGGGGGGGGGGGGGGGGTGCATTGTGTATTTAAAGTTTTAAACATCCCCAATATTCCTACATATATTTGGCCACTTCCAGGTGGTTCTTGACTTCTGGCCCCTCTCATCGATCTTCGACGATGCGCCCAACCGTGAGCCCGCGCGGTCAAAGTTGTGCATTGGAATTTTGAACATCACAGACCACCCTTTTCACTCATATATATTTGGGCCACATGCTGGTGTGGCTATCTTCTGACCCTCTCTAACATTATTTTTTGCTGCAAAGACTCTGATGACGCTCAACGGTCACAGGTATAATATCTTAACCATGTGCGATACAAGTGCGCTGTGAATCACCACGCCTGCGCAAGCGCAAGCAAAGGTGGAGGTACCGGCTCAACCGTGTGCGATGCAAGTGCACTGTAAAATCACCACGACCGCGCAAGCGCGAGCAAAGGGTGGAGGTACTGGCTTAACCGTGTGCGATGCAAGTGCGTTGTAAAACCACCACCTGTGCAAGCTAAAGGTGGGTAAGTTTATTTGGAAATTAGGACGAACCGTGTGCGATAGACCAGCTAGCTAGAAATATAAAAACAAACTACCCGCCTTGAGCGTTGCAAAAATCGGCGGTTCCACGCCACTTTTCCTTATTATCATACACACATATTGTTATTGGACCATGCGCGATCTAGGGCACTCCCGCCCCGCATCAATTCCTTTACCCAAATTTTAGTAGCCACCGTACTTCAACCGTCGCCCACACTCCTCCAGCACCGACCTTATAGTAAAATTGCAGTAGCCGAGGCATTTGAACCGTCGCCCTCCCTCGTCCACCACCATCTCCACCCACCATTACTAAAATTTTCAGTGGCTGCGGCGTATCCTCAAACACTCCCCGCTCCACAGTCCCCCACCCGCCCCCTCGAACCCTACCTCACCACCGCCGCCGGCGCCGCCGCCGCCGCCAATCCCTGCCGGTCTGCCCGTTCCTCCTAGCTTAGATAATAAAGTTCAGGTTACCCAGCGATTCCCATACCGTCGCCCCACTCCCTTGAGTTTTTAGATGAGGCCCGCGGTGTCCCTCCCCGCCAGATCCACATCCCCTGCTCGAGAATGTCGCAGCCTAAGCTCGACCACGTATCCCGGGGAGCCCGATGAGCGTTCGGCCAAGAAGAGGTTTATCATGGCCTCTCCGGTGGACGTTGGCGAGGTGGCCACCGTTCACCCCGACCTGTCGATCCCGGGGCAACACGTCACCGCGGAAGCCGGCGAAGACGTTGACTACGTTGCCATGTCGAAGGCATCATTTCAGCGGGCTAGCGTATTACTGTATCTCGGGAAAGCTGGCTACGACATCAAGCTCGTCCACAGCGACGGCTTCACGCGGGCCATGTCACAGGTTAAGTGGTCCATCCCCAACCCCTCTGGTTCAACCACCGCCGATCTCTTCGACGGCCCTACCGCTGATCTCCTCCGCCAAGCGGTCAGGGATTTGCGAGCTTTATACGCCATCGAGCCCATTTTGTCATTTCTGAAGGACAAGTTCTACGGCGGTGGCTTGGGATCGTCAATTGCCAAGTCAGATCTCAACGACCACGACCACGAGGAGGGCACCCACGAAGGTTCTTCCAAGGTGAAACAGCCCATCTGTGACATCAGAGAGCGCACCATGGGTATGTGCTCTTCCAACTGGAAGGATCCCGTCCATGAAATGTGAGGCAACATTCTATCAGCAAATCTTACCTTTTCTAGCTTGCCAACCCGTACCCTTTGTTGTAGTAGCATTTGCCGTGCGGTGCTTTAACTGTGCCGTGTTTAATTATTTGAGTTATGCAAAAATGTATTGTTCAATAGGGCTAGTGATGTTTAAGTATGAATTGTCCACTTCAGTTTCACGAATGGCTATATTTGGTTGTTTCTAGTGAGTAGATGCCTTGTTTATCTGTATTTGGTTGTTAGGTTGGTTGGAGTGAGCATTTTTCCAGTTATCGAGCAGATGCCTTGTTTATATGTATTTGGTTCTTAGTTTGGTTGCAGTGAGCATTTGTCCAGTTATCAAGCAGATGCCTTGTTTATCTGTATTTGGTTATTAGGTTGCTTTTTTAGCATTTGTCCAGTTATCAAGCAGATGCCTTGTTTATCTGTATTTGGTTGTTAGGTTGCTTTTTTTAGCATTTGTCCAGTTATCAAGCAGATGCCTTGTTTATCTTTATTTGCTTGTTAGGTTGGTTGCAGTGAGCATTTTCCAGTTTTCAAGCATATGCCCTGTTTATCTGTATTTGCTTGTTAGGTTGGTTGCTATGAGACTCTGTCCAATTTTCAATGTCTATATTTGGTTGTTATACTGGTCATTTATGCCTTGTTTATTTCAGTCATTCACAATGTGTTGTTCATTATGTGCAAGTCGGAACTATGCCGCTCGACTACATAAATACCAGTTTGAACGGCTATATTTGGTTCCAGTTATTCCTGGTGTAGTTAACACATGCCCTTTATTTCAGTTTTACACATTTATCCAGTGTGATGTTTAAGCATTACCTACGTTCTATTCATTTTCAACAATACCAGTTTGAATTGCAATATTTGATGGCTGTTAAGCCTGCTGTCGGTAACATTGTCGTCCATTTTATATCTGCTTTAACAGCATGCTGAAACCAACACATTCAAGCTATCATTTGGAGATGATGTTGTTTACCTTTGCTATATTTGTTTGATGTTAAGGTTGATGTACTTATCATGCCTTTCCACTACTTATGCAGGACAACAACGGGAGTGGCCACCATTTTCCGCCGAGGTTAGCTTCATCCCTCGGCTTGTGCTCCCCCCGTCGTTCCATAATGTAGTGCATATAGATCCAGGCCTGGACACTTGTTAGCTTCTAATATTGACTTGTTGCTTGTAGGTACATATGCCCTTGGCAAGGATCCACGCATCGACCCTTTTTGCGTATGGGGCAATGAGATATTCATGAACAAGCATCAAGTGAGGAAACTGATAAGGATTATTAGCAAAAAGATACGAATGGTGGCAAGCAAATTATTTGTTTATGCTCTATCCAACACAACAGTGAGCTGTAGGATGGTAACTACAAACTCTGCAGCCTTCTCTTTTTACTGCCCATAATGAGTTGTTAGACAATAATGTCTGAATCTTTTTCGTTCCCAGTGGTTCCCGAAGCAGTTCACTCAAGATTACCTCGCAAAGTACATGATTGGTGGACACGCAATGAAGGTTAAAGTATTTCATCCAGACTACAATGAGCATCGAGAAGTCGTAATGAAGACAGTGAAGGATGGACGGGCAGCCATCACAAGGGGTTGGCCTAGAGTCGTGCGCGCATTACGCATGGAGGAGGGCACAATATGGGCATTCCACTTCACCTTCTCCAGCAACCAGAATGTCTTTCGCCTCTCTCTTTACAGTCTTTAGTACAACTGTGGTTCATCATTCTTTACTTGGTGCTTCTGTAGTTCTTCAGTACATGTACCTGTGCATCGAATTATGCATTCGTGGTTGAACCTATATTTGTAATAAACATGGTTGGATATGAAATAAGTGATTGCCTACTTTCAATTTCAAAACATGTGATTTTTAAATTAGGGATTAATTAGGTATTACACTGCACACGATTTGCGAAAGCGAAACGTCTGCGATAGACATGGAGATCATAAACGTTTCTAGGATCCGCTACGTGTGCGATCAATCTCCACTGCACACACGACATCCTCTTGAAAACTGTTTGTGTTAGGCCACCTTGCGCAAACATTTACCACATAAAAACTGTGTGTGATGGACAGCCTTTGCCACACAATTTCTTCTACGCACCGTGTGTGATGCATTCAATAACGCAAACGATAAAATTGTTAATATCGTGTGCAATGGCAACGCTATCACAAACGATTTAACGGGAAAATTTGTGTGTGATGTACCTGTGAACGGAAACGTTTTCCTTGGAGCGACTGTGTGGGATGTACATATGAACGGAAATGTTTAGCGGGGACTGACTGTGTGGGATGTACTTGCGACCGGAAACAATTCCGCCTGTATAATTGTATTTTTTAGCTCTATTGTACGTATTTCCGTATTTGAGCGCTCGCCGGTCGCACACGACCTCATTTTGCCGAGCGTGTGTGCCCGGAGGGCATATCCCTGACGGTTTCTGGGCCGTGTGGGAAGGCCCCCTATCGCCGTCACTCACTAGGTGACGGTTCCAAATGCCGTCGCGGAACGGGGTTAAAAACCGTTTGTATAGCACCGACACGTACTAGTGTGATGTGAGACTTTCTCTCTTCCTTCGTCTACTACCACCTTCTATTCCACTTATAGTGCTATATCCATGGCTCACACTCATGTATTGCGTGAACAGTTGAAAAAGCTGAAGCGCGTTAAAAAGTATGACTAATTTCCTAGCTAATTCCAGGGTAGTACATGATTTATACTTTGTGTTGAGAAGAGGGAGCATAACAAGACTATATGATTTTGTAGGGATAACTTTCTTTAGCCATGATTTTGAAAAGACATGATTGCTTTCTAGTATGCTTGAAGTATTATTGTTTTTATGTCAATATTAAACTTTTGTTTTGAATCTTATGGATATGAATATTCATGCCACATAAAAGAAAGATTACATGATAAACATGTTAGGTAGCATTCCACATCAAAAATTCTGTTTTTATCATTTACCTACTCGAGGACGAGCAGGAATTAAACTTGGGGATGCTTGATACGTCTCCAACGTATCTATAATTTTTCATTGTCCATGCTATTATATTATAAATCTTGGATGTTTTATATGCATCATTATGCCATTTTATATCATTTTTTGGGACTAACCTATTAACCTAGTGCCAAGTGCCAGTTGCTGTTTTTTCCTTGTTTTTGAATTTATAGAAAATCAATATCAAACGGAGTCCAAATGGAACGAAACTTTTTGAGGATTTTTCTTGGACCAGAAGACACCCAGGAACCTTCGAGAGGGGGTCAGAGGGGCCACCAGTTGGCGACAAGCTCAGAGGGCGTGCCCCCCAGGCTTGTGGCCCCTGATGCTCCTCTAACCCTAATCTTTGCTCTATAAATACCCAAATATTCCCCGTAGACCAGGGGGCACACCAAAAATTCTTTTCCGCCGCCACAAGTTTCTGTCTTCATGAGATCCCATCTGGGGACCTTTTCCGGTACTCTGACGGAGGGGGATTTGATCACAGAGGGCTTCTACATCAACCTTGCTGCCCTTTCGATGATGTGTGAATAGTTTACCACAGACCTACGGGTCCATAGCTAGTAGCTAGATGGCTTCTTCTCTCTCTTTGATCTTGAATAAAATGTTCTCCTTGATGTTCTTGGAGATCTATTCGATGTAATCTTCTTTTGCGATGTGTTTGTTGAGATCCGATGAATTATGGATTTATGATCAGATTATCTATGAATATTATTTGAGTCTTCTCTGAACTCTTTTATGCATGATTAAGATAGCTTTTTATTTCTCTCCGATCTATTGATTTGGTTTGGCCAACTGGATTGATTTTTCTTGCAATGGGAGAGGTGCTTTGTAATGGGTTCAATCTTGCGGTGCTCAATCCCAGTGACAGAAAGGGACTTGACACGTATTTGTATTGTTGCCATTAAGGACAAAAAGATGGGGTTTATTCATATTGGTTGGATCTACCCCTCTACATCTTGTTATCTTTCTTAAGGCGTTACTCCATTCTTGTTAACTTAATACACTAGATGCATGCTGGATAGCGGTCGATGTGTGGAGTAATAGTAGTAGATGCAGGCAGGAGTCGGTCTACTTGTCTCGGGCGTGATGCCTATATACATGATCATTGCCTTGGATATCTTCATATTTATTCGCTTTTATATCAATTGCTCAACTGTAATTTGTTCACCCACCGTATCGTTTTCTTTCTAGAGAGAAGCCTGTAGTGAAAACTATGGCCCCTGTGTCTATCTTTTATCATATTATTTTCAGATCTATAAAACCAAAAACACAAAAATACCTTGCTGCAATTTATTTACCTTTATTTTATTTTGCTCTTTTATTTACCTTTATCACTATCAGATCTCATCCTTGCAAGTAACTGTGAAGGGATTGACACCCCTTTATCGCGTTGGTGCAAGTATTTGTCTGTTTGTGTAGGTGCAACTATTGGGGACTTGTGTGTTCCTCCTACTGGATTGATACCTTGGTTCTCAACTGAGGGAAATACTTATCTCTACTTTGCTGCATCACCCTTTCCTCTTCAAGGGAAAAACCAACGCAAGCTGAAGAAGTAGCAGTCATCAAAGCCCCGACGCTGCATGACTAACCGCAAGAAGGACCAATCCAGACGGTCATATGCTTTCTGGAAATCCAACTTGAGGAAGATACCTTTGTGACTACGCGTCCGAACCTCATGGACGATCTCATGGAGGGCCAGGATTCCGTCGTGAATCCGCCGGCCCTTCAGAAATGCTGTCTGGAGGGTGTGGTCCAGCCGCTCCGCTACATGGGTAGTCGGGTCGCGCGTACTTTTGAGAAGATGCGCTCGAGTGCGTTAATGACCGTGATAGGCCTAAAGTGTCGAATGTCCACCGGCCCAACTATCTTGGGGATCATGGAATGACACCAAAGTTTATTCATGACATATTGAATGTGCCAATATAAAATTCATGGAACATCGGCATGATCACATGTTTTAGGACACTCCAGAATTTCTGGAAGAAGGCCACCGGCAAGCCATCCGGCCCCGGTGCCGACCGCTCCTTCATAGAGGTGATAGCCCTACCCACCTCCTTCGACAAGAATGGGATAGTCAGTTCTGCATTCTCAATGTCAGATACCCTGACCGTAAGCGGACAAAAGTACTTGATACGTCTCCAACGTATCTATAATTTTTCTTGTTCCATGCTATTATATGATCAATCTTGAATGTTTTACAATCATTTTATAGCAACTTTATATCATTTTTTGGGACAAACCTATTGACATAGTGACCAGTGCTAGTTGCTGTTTTTGCTTGTATTTTCCTTCGCAGAAAATCCTTATCAAACAGAGTCCAAATGCCATAAAACTTTTTGGTAATTTTTTCTGGACCAGAAGAAAGCGTATGGGCCAAGGAAGCAACCAAGGGAGGCCCGTGGGGACCACAAGACACCTGGGCACGCCCAGGTGGGTTGTGGGGCCCATGGAGGTCTCCCGCACCGCCTCTCAGCTCTATAAATACCCAAATATTCCAGAAACCCTAGGGGATTCGACAAAAAATTGTTTCAGCCGCCGCAAGTTCCAGAGCCACAGGATCCAATCTAGAGCCCTTTTCCAGCACTCCGTCGGAGGGGAACACGATTGATACGTCTCCAACGTATCTATAATTTATGAAGTATTCATGCTGTTATTTTATCATTCTTGGACGTTTTGCAATCATTTTATAGCAACTTTATATCATTTTTTGGGACTAACCTATTGACCCAGTGCCCAGTGCCAGTTGCTGTTTTTTGCTTGTTTTTTTACATCGTAGGAAATCAATATCAAACGGAGTCCAAACACCGTGAAACTCTTTCAGGATTTTTTATGGACCAGAAGACACCCAATGGGCCAGAGCTGCACCTGGGGGGTGCCCCGAGGGGGGCACAACCCACCAGGGCGCGCCTGGGCCCCTAGGCACGCCCTGGTGGGTTGTGCTCACCTCCATGGCCTCCCATACCCCCTCTTCGCCCTATAAATTCTCAAATATTCCAAAACCCTTCGGGGTGAACCTAGATCAGAAGTTCCACCGCCGCAAGGCCTCTGTATCCATGAGATCCAAACTAGACCCCTTCCGGCACCCTGCCGGAGGGGGGAATCATCACCGGTGGCCATCTTCATCATCCCGGCGGTCACCACGATGAGGAGGGAGTAGTCCACCCTCGGGGCTGAGGGTTTGTACTAGTAGCTATGTGTTTAATCTCTCTCTCTCGTGTTCTTGAGATGTCACGATCTTGATGTATCGCGGGCTTTGTTAATGTAGTTGGATCATATGGTGTTTTCCCCTCTCTATCTTGTTGTGATGAATTGAGTTTTTCCCTTTGAGATTTTGTTGTTATCGGATTGAATACTTTTATGGATTTGAGAGCACTTGATATATGTCTTGCAAATGAATACTCGTGGTGACAATGGGGTATCATATTGATTCACTTGATATATGTTTTGGCACTCAACTCGCGGATTCCCAAGGTGACATTGGGGTATTCTACGCATAGGGGTTGATGCACGTTCTTGTCTTTGTTTCTCCGGTAGAAATCTTGGGGCACTCTTTGAGGTTCCTTGTGTTGGATTGAGTATTATGAATCTGAATTTGCTTTGGTGTTATTTTAGTACGAACTCTAGGATAGATCAAACGGAAAGAATAGCTTTATGTTATTTTAGTATGAACTCTTGAATAGATCAAACGGAAAGAATAGCTTTGAGGTGGTTTCGTACCCTACAAACAATTTCTTCTTATGTTCTCTGCTAGATAGGAACTTTGGAGTGATTCTTCATCGCACGTTGAGGGATGGTTATGTGATCCAATTATATTAGCATTGTTGAGAGATTGCACTAGCGAAAGTACGGACCCTAGGCCTTGTTTTCAAACATTGCAATACCGTTTGTGCTCCGTTTTATCAATTGCTACCTTGCTGTTTTTTATTGTTCCTATTACAAAAATATATTTCTACCATCCATATTACACTTTTATCACCATCTCTTCGCCGAACTAGTGCACCTATACAATTTGCCATTGTATTGGGTGTGTTGGGGACACAAGAGATTTCTTGTATTTGGTTGCAGGGTTGTTTGAGAGAGACCATCTTCATCCTACGCCTCCCATGGATTGATAAACCTTAGGTCGTCCACTTGAGGGAAAATTGCTACTGTCCTACAAAACTCTGTGCTTGGAGGCCCAACACGCGAATACAAGAATAAAGTTGCGTAGTAGACATCAAGCTCTTTTCTGGCGCCGTTGCCGGGGAGGTGAGTGCTTGAAGGTATATCTTTAGATCTTGCAATTTAATCTTTTAGTTTCTTGTTTTATCACTAGTTTGGTTTATAAAAGAAAACTACAAAAAAATGGAATTGAGGTTGCATCATATTATTGACCATCTTTATAATATCTTTCTTGAAAATGGTGGATCGGAAAATTGTGCTCAATTGTTAGAAGAAGAAGTCAATAAAATGTTTGGCACAAAATATTTGAATGATGAGCATGATTGCAATGTTGCTAGTATAAATTCTTTGAATATCCATGATTCTAGTGATATGCAAAGCCATAAGCTTGGGGATGCTATGTTTGATGAAGATGATATTTTTAGTCCCCCAAGTTTTGATGAGAAAATTTATTATGATGATTGCATGCCTACTATTTATGATGATTATATTGATGAAAGTGGATTTGGAGAGGTCATGACTCTATTTAGTGATGAATCCACCATTTTGGATGAGGCTTCAATTGACTATGATAACAAAGTTGCTATCTATGATGATTATGGTGATGACATGTATGCTATAAAGAATAATTATAACCATGAAACTTGTTATCATGATTTTAATTTTCAATCCCATGATATTTATTTTGTTGAGTTTGCTCCCACCACTATTGATGAGAAGAAATTTGCTTATGTGGGGAGTAATAAAATTTCTATGCTCGTGGATCATGAAAAGAATGCTTTATGTGATAGTTATATTGTTGAATTCATTCATGAAGCCACTGAAAATTATTATGAGGGAGGAACATATGCTTGTAGGAATTGCAATAATATCAAGTTTCCTCTCTATGTGTTGAAAATCTAGAAGTTATGTTTGTTTTGCCTTCCTATGCTAGTTGATTCTTGCTCCCAAAAGTTATTTACTCACAAAATCCCTATGCATAGGAAGTGGGTTAGGCTTAAATGTGCTTGCGATGTGATTCATGATGCTCTTGTTATGTTTCAATTCTTATCTTTTATGTGAGCATCATTGAAATCATCATGCCTAGCTAAAAGGCATTAAAGAAAAGCGCTTGTTGGGAGAAAACCCAACACTTTTACCTACTATTTTTGTGTGTTCACATGATTATGCTACTATATTAATCATGTTTTATTGCTTTTGTTTCAATAAAGTGCCAAGTAAAGCCTTTGGGATAGTTTGGATGATAGTTGACTTGAATCTGTGCAAAAACAGAAACTTCTGCGCTCAGTCCAGGAAATTTGAAAATTCACTGGACGTGCTTTTGATCTGAATTTTTTACAGGTGATAGATATAAAAATTCCCTACGTTGTCCTAATTTTTCAGAATTTTTGGAGTAGCAGAAGTATGGTTGGAGTGCAGATTACTACAGACTGTTCTGTTTTTGACAGATTCTGTTTTCAATGCATAGTTTGCTTGTTTCCTAGTTTCTATGGCTTATATTGCTCAATATAAATTGTGGAAATTATATGCTATAGTAGGCATTGTGTGGAAATAATTACGAATCTTGTCTTTACAGTACCAAAGTGAAATGCTTTGCTCTTTATCATACTAACCTATCTCACGAAATTCCGTTAAGTTTTGTGTGATTGAAGTTTTCAAGTTTTGGGTGAGATATTAATATGAGGAGAATAAGGAGTGACAAGACCCTAAGCTTGGGGATGCCCAAGGTACCCCAAGGTAATATTCAAGGAAGATCCAAGCAACTAAGCTTGGGGATTCCCCGGAAGGCATCCCCTCTTTCGTCTCCATAACCTCACTTGGAGCTACTCCCTCCGTTCCAAAATAGATGACCCAACTTTGTATTAACTTTGTACTAAAGTTAGTACAAAGTTGGGTCATCTATTTTAGAACGGAGGGAGTACATTTTTATTCGTCACATGTTATGTGTTTCGCTTGGAGCATCATTTTCTTTCATTTTATTTGCTTGCTTTTATTTAGAATAATGTTTTGCATCTTTTACTTCAATAAAAGTGTCAAGGATAGCTTTCCACATACTTATTTTGCAAGTATATGAGTTGCTGTTTCAAAACAGAAAGTTTATCGTTGTTGCAAAAATTCCCGAGAAAAGTCAGAATGTGATAAAATGTTGAAACTTTTTGCACAATAAGATCTGATAAATTTTCTACAGTGTGGTAAATTTTCATAATTTTTGGAGTTATAGAAGTATGATAAATCTTGCATTCTTTACAGACTGTACTGTTTTGGCAGATTGCTGTTATGTTTGCATATGTTTGCTTGTTTAACGATTCTATTCAAGGATAGGAGTATTAAATATGCAGAGGCATTTAGTATGCAATGTTGAATAATAATTTTAGTAATTTGCTACAGTAGAGAATGATAAGGTTTTTGCATTGATTTATACTAACTTATCTCACGAGTTCTTGTTGAGTCTTGTGTGGCTGAAGTTTTTGAGATTCAGGGAAACCGTGATATGAGAGGAATTAAGGAGACACAAAAGCTCAAGCTTGGGGATGCCCAAGGCATCCCA